>PYXC01002777.1:1422500-1447500 GCA_015244755.2 Tenualosa ilisha | reverse complement strand
GTACAATAAAGGAGAAATAGCCTGAAAAGTCTAACTGCTCATTGGACGGTTGATGTAGATAAGAGGAAGTATGCGGTGGAGGGTAAGTTTGAGATAGTGACTAAACTTCCTGTTCCTCTTTAGAATTTCAAAAAGATACAAGATGCATTGGCATCATTTGTACAAGTAGCGATGCCGTAAACAGGTTAAAGCTACAGTGTAAGTCATCGGAAAGAATAGCCTCGGTGGATGACGTTAAAAGCCATACATCTGGCATCTGAGATAATATTGTGAGAAATAGCTGGAGCTTTCAGTTGGTTTTGACAGCAAGGGCCCCGCCGTGTGTTCAGGCTGTCGAGTCACGTAGTTTCATTACCCATTACCCTGCGTCAGGGCATTCTCAGACCAGGGGGCGTGCCCAGTCCAACTTGTCAATGCAGTATCTGTTAACCCAGGATCTAGGAGGCTGAATAGGCCTAGTGAGTGAATTTGTTACGAAATGTATCCTATGTAAATCCCAACTCGGCGTGCGTGTAGAAGCAAACCTTTGTAAAAACATCTGTTCTTTTCCGCAAGCTAATCCAAAAGGACTCTCATAGTTTGAATGCAGTCCTCTCGGTGCTGTTAAATGGACTCACAGTGCGTCTGTTGTTGGCTATTACCTCTCTTCTGAAAGTGTCACTAGTCAGTGTCTGGGGGGGGGGGGGTTCCTCTGTGTCATTCATGTGGTTTAGCTACACTGAGAGAACTGGCAATGCTCTTGAATCTGTGAATAACGCGGTGATTTCCAGAGGCATGACCTAAATCAAAGAGCACGTTTGACCTTGTCAAAGCACAGGCAGTCAATCATTTGGCATTTTGGCATAGACGAAGGTTCCGACAGAGTACAGTAACACCATTAGCATTTGAAGTATTGAATGGAAGTGGTAGATAATACTTCCCATCTACATTTAGCAAGAATGCACTGAATGTTCCCCCTTTGCAAACTCTAAATACCAAATAGTGATGCAGAGGATGGATTGTGAAACAGGTGATTGTTTTCACTGTGTGCTTTAGTGATTCCTCAGCAGTCAACACCAACGCTTACTTGGAGTTTCGCATGGGTTACAATTCCATCTAAATACAGCTCACACACACACACACACACACGTTCTCTGTTACGACTCACACGACTCAGGTTTCCAGTAAAACCTGCCACTGAGGGCCTCAGTCTACCGGAAGTGGTAGAAGTGAAACCCTTATTCATAAAATATCATTTGAAAATGGTACGGTTCATGTTATTTGTTTCATTGCTGAGGGAGAAGAGCATTCACCACCACCCTTGTGTTCTGTGCGGCAGAAAGTGATAAAACAATGCCAGCACAGTATTTGCCTTGTAGTTTGTGGTGACCTTGAGATTGCACAAGAGACATTTTGAGGAAGCGAGCAGCATTGTCATTTCAAATATCCTGCCAGCACCGTTTAGGCTATTTCATCTATAAAAAAAACACATGGAAGCATAGTCTACAGATGTGGTAAATATGTGGGTGACCTTTGGACTGAGATGGTAGACTCCATATGCCAACATAACCAACACGCCCCCTCATTGCAGTTCAACTCATTGTTTGCTCAACTACATATTAGCTCAGTGATGTTTCATACATTGATTATACCCAGCACAAAATACACTTGTGTGGACTATCCATGAATCCCAATGACCACCCGAAGCCCCAAGCCCTGAGCCCTTAAAGGAGCCCTGAGACTTAAAGGGGAAATCGAGTGTGAATCAATCCATAGCCCTGTTGTTCGTCACAGAGTGCTGTCTGTAGGAAAAAGAACCAGGAAATTTGATGCAACATAGACCGAATGTTGAACCAACAACTAACATTAACTAAATGGGGCATAGCGAAATTAAACTGAAAGTGAGTTTCTGTGACCCATTCAGTTTGTGTTAGCATTCAATTCACTATTTTGTGTATGGTGTATGTAACAAGGCTATGGATTGATTCTCACTGGATTTCTCCTTAAACTAATATGAATCTGTTTCATGATTGGGTGATTTGTGGTATTTGGCCAAATCAAGTCTTTGAGGGCTTAGGGAGGCACTGGAATTCAGTCCATGTGTCTGGTGTAACAAATGGGCTCATATTTCATGTAGATGGTATCTTTGTCTTCCATGATTTCGCGAATGGCTGTGATAACCATACTTACATAATATGAATTGTTTATTTTTGTGTGTGTGTTTGCCAAATGGTCTTTCCTTGCTTGTGCGTGTTTGGCAGGGCACTACATTATTATGTGTCCTTAAATGTGTCAACTGAGGCAGCGTGCTTTCTCTGTCCCTTATTGTTGTAGTACAGCTCCACCTAGTGGCTGTTAAGAAGCATTGAAAAAAATGACTCAAACAAAAGTTAGTGGCTGGTAGATTTCTGTCACAAAATAATGACATTGATTTGAAATTTCAGGTTGTATGGCATTCTTCAACTGTAGAACCTTCCGGATGAGAGAAATAATACAAATACTCAATCTCCACTTGTAGTTGATGCAATGATTAGACGTGCCCTCAGAGAATGTAGTAAGCCTATCACAACACTAGGTGGCATTGTAGACATTGCATCAGTCCTGATGAACAGGTTGTGGTTGTTCATGCAGTCAACAGTTTTTTGTCTTAATGTGTACATCATTCTGAACGTTGAGATTTTGCATTGTGATTCAACAAGCATTGATAGATAGCACGGTAGTTTTGATTAAAGCTGTTCTTGAATTTTCCTGTATTGGTAGTACTGACTATCACAACACTGTACAGTGATGCATACAAGTCTTTCAGACACATTTACTGTCAGATACACTATGTTATGGTGGGGCAATAATCCAACGCATGAGAAAATAAACAAAGAACACAGATTTAGTGGAATGTTCATCTTAGGATAAAGAGTAATTGTACTTTGCCTCCACATCTAAAGAAAGCAGATAACCAGACAGTTCCTGGGGAGGTCACAACAAATGAGGTGAATATGACTTGATATTACCTATAAATTTATTTAACCAAAACCCTAGTTTCAAGAAACAAAACCCTGTTCTGAGTCTTGGTATTTTAAACATATCATACTACGTTGGAAACTGTTCCACTGATAGTGAAACAAACGATTTGTGTCATAAACGATGAAACCACCTTATCAAGAATGCACCTACTCGATTTTCAAGTGATGACAGCCTTGATGTTTTCAGTGTCACACACCACAAAATGGTTTCAATTTATTTTAAAAAGGAATACCTGTACTTATTTGTTTTTTTATTTATATTTTGTTCCCCACAAACCATAATAACACATCTCACAGTTAATTGAGATGAGTTAGCAATATATTCTTCAGACCAGCATGATTACATAAAAGAGAGGTGATTCACAATGAGTGCAAGCAGAGGATAGAGGATTACTAACAATCCCATTTGTTCCAGAAAAATTTTCACAAGGAAATAATGAACTATTACAAAGAATTGAGAGTTTTTTTTGTTGTTGTTTTTCTTTTTTCAAATAATAATTTAAACTAAGTATACAGCATGTATATCTACAACAACTGATCAACATTTTATTTTGTATAAATTATTATAGAGACCTAAGATTCTAGAGCAGCATATAGCGCTCTAGAATCTTTGATAGAATCTTTGATAGAGACTCAGAATAACATTTGGAACAACACCATGGTGGAAGTTCTCTCGAAGTTGTTCTCTGCATGTCAGCTCTTATTAGCTTCGGTTCAGTGTGGTTTTTCTTTTTGCTCAGACACTTCAGACAGACTGCTAGTTTAACTGATATGTCTGCTAGTTTAACTGATAACTTGTTCTTTTTGCTACTCTCAGAGCAGTCTCAGTGTCTTTTGGCCTGCTACAGTAACTACACTTAGCACTGTGTCGGTGAAATTGAAATGCCTTTGCATTAACCCTTTCTATTGAAAGCCTGACAAGGGTCACAGCACTAACCCAAACTAAACCTGCTTAGTCACCAAAAAAAAAAGTTAAGTTATATACCCAGAGAGTGTTAAAATCAATTTTTGTTTTCTGAGTCTTAGCCATACTCATTCTTACAAGATGGCCCAGGCACAGGTGTCACATATACAGGTCCCTGTAAAGAGATATTGATCTGCTGCTAACCTTATTGTCTCAGGATGATTTGATCAGGGCTGCAGAGTGGGAGTAAGACACGGGCTCCAGGGGGCTTTTCTACTAGAGTTACCCTGTCCCTTGTGGTTTGTCAAAGGCAGACTATTGATTGGAGGCTCCATATATTGTGTGACTTAGTGGAGAGAATAACCTGGTGAGAATGCATTGATGGTCCGTTCTCACAGGATCTGTATGTGTGTGTGTGTGTGCGTGCGTGCGTGCGCGCGTACAAGCAAGTGAGGACACATGTGTGGTGTGCAATCTTAGATTTAGTCATCATTGACAGCACTGCAGTACAGACACAATTTGACAAAGCACTTTGCAAAGAATAGTGAGCCAGTAGTAAGCTATATCAGTGTCTGGCATGTTGCCCCAGTCAAACTGATACAGCTTTTTTTTTTCAGTGACTTTCTTTCACGTAGCCCCCTCTGATTATATCAGATCAAAGTATATGTCCAAAGATGCTGAACCATTCTATTTGTATTCTCACATTTTAACCATCATTTGTCTGTTAAAAATGCTTTATGATCCAGTTAATTTATATATATAATTGTATTAATAGCTGAAATTCCTGTAGCTAATTTTATATTTACTTTTAGCTTTTCAGATACAATAGTGATCAAATAATTCAAAGACAGAAAAAGAAAAAAAAAAGAAAACAGAAAGGATAAAGAACATCAGAGGATGACTGATTTTTAAACCATGATCAAGATAGTGAAATTGTAATCAGTTTTGATGGGGACTTCTGAAAAGAAAATAATTAATGATTCAATAAGTCAGTCTATACAAATTATATTGACCAACTTTGACATTACCAATTGCCCAGCTTGGCTTTTCTGATTCAGATCAAAATGTTTTGGTTTTTGTTATGGCTTTTTAAAAAACATGTCAGAGTATTATCTGTAATACAGAATTAATTTGAGCTACTTCTCATAAAGTTTCTCTGTCAGATTTACTTTAGGGATGTTTCAGTAGATGTTCACATGGGGAACTCATGCATACTTAATTTAACCAAATAGGCTAATTTACTGTCCTTAAAGTTCCCTGCCAGCCAAGAGAGTCATGGCTCCTTGAGGCTCAGATAACCTGATGCTGATTGAGGAAATTAAGGTTATGGTCTCTGACAGGCCTATACAACCTCTATGAGAAGCTGTTTTTAGGCATGATGGGTAACTACACTTCACAAATATAACACATACATGTTATAGCTTTTCATGACATTAGTTGAACCATCTTGTTTTATTACAGATCCAGTTTAATTAATATCCATTACATGACCTGTCATTGCTATCAAATCGTATGTGCCATGTTGAGTTGTATGGGCATACTGGGAAATAAAATTTCATAAAGCCATACTACAACAAACATATTATACATTTAAATTGCTGTTAATATCAACAAAAGATTATACAACCTTATATTACGATTATACAACCTTTTTGAACTACACAGGCCATGATCATGTAGCTACATTTTTTCTGAACATCCATAGTTGTCAGGATGTTTCATTTTTAATTCTGTCCAATATCTACTGAATATATATGATATATATAACTGTAACCGATAGTATTTGCGAAGACCTGATTCATTACCGTAATCCAAGTATCACACTGAAAAACAAACATGATCATTAAGTTGAAATGTAACTTCCTCTCTGTGCATTTATTTTTTTTTTTTTTGAGTGATAAATGAGTGTGTGTGTGTGTGTGTGTGTGTGTGTGTGTGTGTGTGTGTGTGTGTGTGTGTGTGTGTGAACAGCTGTGGTGACCTCTTTTATGCTGTAGCTGTAAACAGTTTCATTCTGACTCTCAGAAGCAGACGGGTCTTCCGGTCAGCATCCGGCACCTAACACAAACACCCTGGGTCTGTGTGTGTGTGTGTGTGTGTGTGTGTGTGTGTGTGTGTGTGTGTGTGTGTGTGTCTGTCTGTCTGGACCCGTCTTTAACATTCTGCGAAGTCTGTGGGTTTTGATTTATCAGCTGTATCTGCCTGATCCACTCAGCCCTACGCGGGTCCTCTGAGTCACGCCATTAATGTGCTTCCTCCCTTCCACTGACAAAGACAGAAATAGATGGTGGTTGCTGGGGCATGGAGGAGCTGCAGTCTCGCTCTCTCTTCGTCTCCTTTGGCTGACAGAGATAGATAATCAGAGTCAGATCCTGGGGGTTGCGGGGTGTGGGTGGGGAGTGTGTGTGTGTGTGGGGGGGGGGTTGGTTCTAGTGTGTGTCTGTGGACCAACTACCTTGTTCAGAGGAGAGGACAAAGCCGCCTTTTATCCATCTTTTCCTCCTGAGCCATGACTCAGATCAATGAGCTAATGTGACTCACGGCTCCAGCCGGATCTGCTGTAGGGGGTCTGGGTCCTGGCATGGGAGTTGAAGAAAGAGGTGCAAGGGAGATGGGGAGCCATGCAGAATACCATCTACAAGAACTGGACAGGAAGTTTGCAGGCCTGTGGAACAAGGCGTGGGAACCTCCTAACAGAACTGGTCATGTGACAATGACTCACTTCCTTTCCGCCCCCTACAATCCCGTGTACCCAGAACCTCCTCCTTCCACAAACACACACACGCATACACACTCACAGATACACACATACACACAGCTTTTCAAAAAAAAATTCTTGTCTTTGCATTCTGGAGCATATTATGGACATGAAAAACTAGGCCTGGCTTCTGGCCCGTAGGAAGACATCTGTAAGAATTTTCCTTTTACCCAAAGCTTCAAAAGATCTCAGACATCCTGTTGGTGTCATGATATTTTTGACATTATGTGTGGTTTCATGTGTTTCATCTCCAATTAAAGAGTATCACTTCAATAGCCATCACAAAAAGCATTTTTAATGGACCAGGCCAACACAGATGACTTTTGAGTTTTTGAGGCATGCGCCATGTGCAAGCAGACATGTCGGCTGAGATGTGAACCAACTATAGATGGATAGAAGATTATCAGTAGTGTTTGATATGGTCAACCACCGAATCCTATTATTCATAGTCTCACTCATAGGCATGACAGGCAAACACACATTCCTGGTTTGAATTTTGAGTAGGGTGATTGTTCACTGTGTCCTGATGAGCACAAGTGCCACCAGGCTTAGTGCTTGGTCCCCTTCTCTTTCTGTACTCACCTGTATTCCACCTTACTAGGCCTAATTATCTGCTTGCATGGCCTCTTATATCACTGCTATGCAGATGATATCCAACTTTAGCTTTCATTTCAACCTGACAACCACATGGTCTCTGGGCAATTCTCATAAGTTCTTCTGATAGATCACCTTACTTCCAACTAAACCTCTCTAGAAAGAACTGCTGGTCTTCATAGTCGAGCAAACTATACATTACAAATATCATCATTCAAGTGGACTTCCTCTTTGCCCTGACTGCAGTAGGACATTCTTAACAGGCCTCCCGGCTGGTGTGGTGAAACCACTACAGCTGGTCCAGACCACAGCAATCCATCTGGTTTTCAATCAGGCCACTCCTCTGTACATTGTACTTCACTGGCTACCTTAGATGACCGCAGCCAATTCAATTCACTAATGCTTGCCAACAAAGTGATTACTGGCTCTGCTAACTGAAGTTCTCTCGTAAATGTCTCTGTCATCTGCCACCCAATGTGCATGGCAATCCAGATGTTTGTGGTCCCCTTTTGGTGGAATGACCTGTCAAGTCCCCTCTATATTCAAGAAGACTAAACTTTTCCTAAAGTAGATGACCTCCTCTTATAACACACTTTACACTTTACCCTGCCCTTCCTCTTCCCTTTTCTAATCTTCCCCCCTCCCTCTGTCACTGTCAGAGATGGGAGGTAACTAATTTCAGATACTTAAGTACTGTACTTGTGTAGCATTTTCAGGTTTCTGTACTTTACTTGAGTATTTATTTTTCTGACAACTTTGACTTTTACCGCACTTCATTTTAACAAAAATATCTGTACTTTCAACTCTTAACATTTGCATTTGCATTTGCACAATGCATTTGTAGAAAGTTAGCAAAATTTGCAATTTGCAATTGCAATATGGTGTGCCTTCCCAACATAAAGGCTGATTCCGGCATGGATGGAATTTCTTATGAAACACCCTCAGTTGAGTTTAGGCTAAAGCACTTTTTTCTTTTTTTTCTTTTATTGTATTTCCAACCAGAACTTTTCATCTTTACTTAAGTAAGGAAGTCAAGTTAGTATTTACAATTTTACCAGAATCTATTTGTCTATATCTGTATCTCTACCTTTGCCACTTGCCATCTCTCCTCACTGTTGTCTCCTCGAGCTGCACTTGACCTGTAGATAAACCTCTCTACACTGTCATCCTCTTGCCGACTCATGGTGGTGTTACTGTTATTCAAAGCAGAAATTCCAGTTTGAATCAATCATTAGCCATGTTGTTCGAGGTCACAGAGTGCTGTCTGTATGAAAATTTTATACAACATAGACCGAATAGTGAACCAGCAGCTAACTAACCAGCAGCTAAATTTTCTCATTCTTTTTCCCATGGACAGCACTCAGTTATTTTGAACAACAGGGTTAATATGTTTTGATTTACACTGGATTTCCCCTTTAAGGTCTCCTGAGCAATGAAGCTGAAATGTTATTCCTCATAACACTTTAAATTTAGAGCCCAATCACTACAATGTATGTCACAGTGTGCTCACAAAGAAATGATGTATGAACAGACACGCTTATCTCATCCGAAGTTCATAAGAAGCTTTATAATATCTGAATGTGACATTTAGTCCCTGATAGACAGTAGATCCTAGAGCCATGCTTTCTTAACAATTCATCATGATATTCATCAGCATGTAAAGCCCTGAAGGCCTTGAAGGAAGTGCAGACTGAAAAACGAGACATTTGATATTACAGTGAGAGTGTGCTTATCACTGAAACAGCAGGCAGTATTGTTATAGACGCAAAACCTACAGTGGGAGCGTTTGATATCAGTAGTCCCATCAATACAGCATGTCAAGCTTGTAGGTTCAATACTTTTGTGCGTTCACAGTTCACCCAGAATGACCTGAGTTTTGTTATGTGATATCTGTCTGAAAATGAAACAGATTAGATAGGGATCATTATGTGTAGAAATTCTCTGAGGGCAGGCAAACGAGAGAGAGGTGGGAGGTGAAACCATCCCAATATGACTAACTATCCACAGGACCTGCTGGTGTCATTCTTCGCGTCAGTGTCTCTTGAACCTGCTGAACTGAACACACTATAGTATGCTCACACAGTAGTATATGACAAATGACGTTTCAGACATGTACACACTGGACCACGCAAAAAGTTTCTTGTTTTGAGAAATCTAACATACTGTGCTGTATTTTTATCAAAAGTAAAATTGCTCATGATTCATGTCACATAACATAATAAGAGAGGTCATTATGTTGATATATATTAATATTTATGTTCATGGGCAGATGTTTTTTTGTGCTTTATGGGCGTACAACAAAACCACATCATAAACAAAAATGCGAGGTTAAAGCTTGAAGAGTAAAAGAATAAAATTCAAATTTAAACAATATTTTATATTTAAACATAATAATAGAAGAATAAGTAGTATCATTGAGAACAAGAAAACATGATTGTAAGGACAGCAATGTTTTCATAAGGACTATTTAGTGCAAACTTTGTTGAGCATTCCCTCCAGGCTGCGCCTGAAATAAATACAGCACATGCTTCAGACCTTGTTTAAGCATGTTCACCCTGATAAGCCCATACTTAGCAGCTGTCAGTGGATGCTTATCGCAGCGCTGGAAGCTGTTGTGTTGATAGTTCTGCTGAGGCTTTTTCTGCTGAGTGTGAAGCACATTTGAGACGGTGTCGCTGTCACCACCTCCTCATAACACAGAAATGTTGATAGACTGTAGCAAAATTCTCCTAATCCTGCTGCAAAGGGTTTTGAGTGGCAGCCTTTGAGACCCAAGTTCTCATCCTCTTCACAGCCACTGAAGGTACGCTACAGGGGGCTGGTTGTAGCCTACTGGTTTAAATGAGAGCTTGTGTTATGGTATGTTATGTTGTGGGGGTTGTAATTGAGATGTAAGACTTGAAGTGAAAGGCAGTGGCTCAGACTGACTTAAGATGTGGTGTAGAAGTGATGTTCTCTACAAAGCACTGACTTGCACATTTTAGCATTGAATGGGGTGATTATCTGTACTGTGACCATACAACCAGTTGTGAGTGACAAAACGAATGTCTCTTCCACATACCGCACAGCATTCACCAGCTCCCGGTGAGTCTATGCTTTCATCTTTGATTATAAGCCTTTGAGTGAATACCAGAAAGTGACACAGAGAGTTACAGTGGTCTTTGCTCTAGAGTTAAAAAATAACATGTCTCACAATAAACATTTTTAATCACTCACCCAGTGGTAGTGATAGTAAGGGGCCAGCCATCCCCTCCCATATCCTGGCCACGCGGACCTCCCAAGGAGCAGTGTGGGAACTTGGCCATTCATCTGTGAAGTTATGAGCAGAATCTGGGGAGAGGAAGTGGTGGTTGTGAGTCAGCGCATCACAAGCTGTTCTGTTCCGTTAGCCTTTGGTACTGTTTAGCTCTCTGACTCATCTTGGATCCCTGCGTTCCTCCAAAGGTTGGGTTGTAGGTGTGTGTCAGTGTGAGTTTGTATGTGTGTGTGTGAGAGAGTGTGTGTGTGTTTGTGGGACATTTGCATCAACATGCGGGGGTGGTCAGTCTGGGCTGTTTGACTTCAGTGGTCTAAAAAAGTAGGACCATTTTTGCTTTTGCTGTGTACTAGGTTGTGAAGAGTTGGGAGAGTTGAGAGTCGTTGGTAAGTTCATGCAGAATTGTTCTTCTTCTGCCTATGCCTTGGTTCTTGTGTCCTGTGGAGGTTTGCCACACAGACTGGTCTAATGTCATTTCTCTGTTGTTGAGGATGCACATTTTGTATTTAAAATGGATAAAAACAAAGCAGCTGGTATGTTTGACCTGTCATCATAGCCATGCACGTGAACCGATATATTGATTCATGCTGTTGATAGAAATTAAGATTTGTTGTCTTTTGTTGTCATCACTTTCTAGGGGATTTCAGTCTGTTTCGGTATGAAATGATCACCGATAAGTGATAATGGAGAACAATCTTGTATCTTAAAAATTATTCAGCATAGTTTTACATTTTGAGTGGGAATGTTAGATTCTGCCTTATATCATGACCCAGAGATTCATTCTTTTGACAAACGTGTTAAAAGTATAATAACTTGTCTATCAGCAAGTTATAAAAATGTAATGGTATTTCTGACAACATGAGGCAAATGCTGAACACTACTCATCACTACTTCAATGTGTTGTATGTAGGTTTAGGGTTGAACGGTTGTGTTTTAAGGAAATGGTTGTTATATAAACATCTAGTTTCAGTGTCACAGTGCATGATGTGTACATTGATTGTGCTTACATTGCTGAGTTAAAAGCTGAGGTAGCCACTAAAGAGCTACTGTGTGATAGATGTGTGTTTGAACTAGTGTCTTTCCCATGGAGTACATGATGGACCCATTCCAAAGTACTGTGGGAAAAATGGCAGTCCCCTCCCTCTGCATCATTGGGGGCTCAGGGTCATTGAGAGAAGGCTGACCTCAAATATGAATTCACATTCATTATACTTTGTACAGACTTTACTCTATGATTGGAAGTAGTAGGTCTTCATAGTATAATGTGCATTGTTGTTATACATACACATATATGGGCAATTCCAAGCGGTCACATTCATAACGCCAATGCCATGGTATTTGTATGAAGTGAATGCTCAAATTTCAAACAATCATCAATCACATCATACCATACCATACCACTGTGCTGGCGTTATCGACATGATAGTTTACATACAAACACACACACATATATATATATATATATTACACAGACACATACCAAGTTTATGTTACACATATTAAATAAGATATTACAACATGGTATACAAAGAAATTACATGTTTTTCAATGTTTTTGTGTTAGTTAGGCAACAACTTGTAGATTATAGGAGAGATTTATAAGTCCAGGCCCAGTTATACCTGTGTAAAACTAATAGTGAAATGTTGACCCTGGTCAACTTTATGACTGTTCGAAATGGCAAAGCCCCCTTAGACTTAGACTGTGAGAGACGTAGATGGGGGCGAAGGAGGGAGATATGAGATCAGATGAGTGTGGAAAGCTCTTGGCACAAGACCCCTCCACACACAGCTGAGGAGATTAGATAGTGGTGATAGAGGCTGTTTGTTTTCCATTTGTTTAGCTCAAAGAAGGCACCAATTCACAGAGGCAGTGAAAAAAACAAACAAAAAACCATTGAGACTTCTGCAGTTATTTTTTTTGTCTTGTTTGTGTGTCGTATAGCTATTACCATCACTGCTCATGGAGAGACAGAGTACCCCACGCTGGTCTCCATCTTACCTTTTTACTGTAAGTGACTGCCATGAGAGATATCTCACTAAAACCACTGCCAGCTTCGCTACTGTGAGCGCCGTGCTCTGCACAGACACTGTTTTCTGTAGCAAAGCAGCGTGGGATGCGTGGGCTGCCATGTCAGAGATGACTAAGCATTCTGCTGCAGAAAAAAAATAATATGTTGCCTCCTCTGCATCAGATTTGATCACGAGGCTGGTCTTATTGCTTGCTGTTTCAGTAAGAAAGCTCTGGGGCAGTATTGCCATTATCATGATCATAACTTGGTAATTAAATACTGAGAGATAGACTAGATGAAAGGCAGTAGAAATGTTTGTGCAGGGGCGTTTGCGTTTCTGTACATTGATTAGATGAAATAAAAAGGACAAACAGTCAGTGAGAGGCAGACACTGAAGGTAAGATGATATAACCCTATTATGTTATTGATTCATTTCACCTCGACATTAAAAATACAAATGGACAGGAAAAGACCAACAAGATACACTTTCATTTTGACTGTACTAAAGTTGTATGCTTCAATAAGATATGACTATAACTATTTTAGATTTTGTACAGACTATAACTTGAATAATGAGAAATGACTAGTAAAATTGCACCTAATACAAAGCAGTTAAACATGATACAAATTAATTAAACACACTATTTAAATGTACCTTCCATTCAAGATGATCTCTATGGTCTGACTAACTTAAACCTCTTGAGATATCTTCTTGATTCAGAGGTGGGGGTGGAAGGATGACGAGTCAAAATGATTTCAGACAATTCTCAATTTAGAAATGTCATCTTAATGTCAGAGGTATAAGATGACTATCCAAATCACGTTTTTAATCTACTATAAAAATGTTTCTAAACTGCATGTTTGATTGTGACAGGTTTCAGTTGTCATATCAGTCATTAAGAACCTGCAAGATCTTTTTGTTCTGAATCCAAGGCAGGCTACTACGCTACACATTTGATGTAGTAAGACTCAGCATTTTTTGTGTATGTTAAAGATAACTCTTGTGACTAACAGCAGACGTCCTAGCAGATTGAGTGGGTTCTTGGGAAGCCTAAGGAGAGCTAGTGGTGGGAAGCAGCCCGATTGATACTTGAATCAAATAGCTTATCATAGCCAGTATGTACACAACAGCGGTTTCCAAACTTCACTATGCCAAGGCCCCCCAAACAGTATTCATTTATGATCAGGGGACACCTTTTGCAAGATATCTTTGAAAATAAAATATTTTTATCCTTTTGAACTGTGGGGGGAAAAAAGCAGCTTTGTGGCTGGCTCAGACACCATTATCTTGTTAACAGTTACTGTATTTGATGTTTTGACTGGCAATTTGGATATTCAGCTAAACATAACAAAATCTATTTTTAACATATGGATTATTTGTATAAATAGTACATTATATTTCACACGCCAATGTTATAAATGTTTATTTTAACATGCTTTTAAATAATTGTGAAAATATCATCCACTTGGAAAAGGCTTAGCCTTTTTAAAAGGGCTATTTCGTTCAGCCTGGTGAATGTGCTGGTAAAGTAAGCCAAGACTACCTTGTCTGATACAGGGTTTGCTTGTTTTGGTACGCTGCTAGCAAGTGAGAATGAGACCCCCACTGTAGGTGCAGAGGACAGTTAAAAGCAGATTTAACTTTGCTAAAATTATTCAGACTCCTCTGACTTGTTATCAATTTGTCAATGCATTGACAGGAATTCATGTTTTGACACTGTCTTTAGGGTCTCACTAACTGAAACTCAAGTTAGACAGAGCCTGCTACATTTTACCGAAACTACCTCGTCATAAGCCCGTGCCACATCTTCAAAAACAATTCTGTAGTGAACAAAGAACTCTCAATATGAATATCTTGTGGTTGCCCATATAATGTCAGTTTTCTGAAAACATTTCGACCAAGGAAGTGCATTTTATGTGCTATGAAACATATGCGTAGGCCTATACCTTCACCGACGTTGCATATGAGTATATCATAACTCGTACAATGGACGCATACTGAAACTGGAGGTCTGCAGTTGTTATTCGTTTGGTCGACCTGTAAGCAGTTGTATGGTTGTTATAAGGTGGCATATTGGTCTTTCTTAATAGAATTATCATTAATTGACTTATACGAGAACTTTATGTGACAATTAGAGATGCGTTATAAACACATTTGAGTAGCATGTGAACATTTAAACACTCTCAGGACGTGCCTTTTTCCATCGTGTACTGAAAGGTTGTGGACACAAGGGGGCAGTGCAGGTCTAAATCTGACTTGGTATGTTTTAGATTGATGGGACATTTTCCTGAGTGCACTGCGCTTTGTAATTGTAACCATTATTGTCGACATTACATGAAATGTGCTAAATTTAAAATCAATATTCATTTAATCTCGTTTGGACTAAATTTTCAGTCCATAGTCTTGAATTTTTGATAAGGCCTACCTTAACTGATGAAGGAAAATGTGGGCTACAGCTTACTTGGCAGTGTTTTTTTTTCTGTAACTGTTGAGTGATTAACTTGCTTTAGTCAGATTGTTGTGAACGCATAGGTCATTTAAATTCAAGAGCAAATGCATTTAAAATAATCTCATGTCATGGTAGTTTTACTCTGTAGTCTTAATATATGACAGCCTTAGAGCAGACTATTCTTTTTCAAGATGCGTCAGAGATGTGCCGACAAACAAGCCAAAGATCATAGATAAAATTATATTTTTATATAAAAATATATTTTTGTGCCTTGTAATAAACTTGGGTACATAGCATAATCCATGATTTATATTTAAGTATTGAAATTGTACTCTTGTATTATGTGGAGGCCTTAGTAGGCTATGCCATTAGTTTTAAAGTTATTTTAATATTTAGCCTAAATCTGCTTTGATTGTCTGCTATAGTCTAAATAAAAACTTTCATCTTGACATTTTAGCTCGTAATTTTAAAAGCACAACATAATACTTATCTTGCTGTTTCTTTTTTTCTGTAGCTTAATTATTTGTCCACATCTGCTAATTTTCCTTCACCCCGACGACCTCCTGCTTGGTATGTAAAACTAATATTCATGCTGACCAAACCTACCTATTTTACCACTTTATGAACTTAAATGACCAGCCTCAAGTCTATCTATTTAGAAAACAGAATAAAATTAAAGTAGTTCCACCAAAATGCAAAACACATAGGGTAACATGCAAAAGACATAGTCTAACTTTTTTGTTAGAAGTTCTGGATGGATTGTGAAATTGTTGTTTTCGGCAACCACCTTATAACGTTTGTGGAGTCATAGATCGTGAAGTGAGTTCTGTTCATTGTAACACCGTGGTGTGTGGGCTTGTGTTTTTTTTTTTGCCTTGTTTGTGTCAATAATAATCTGTTTCTACTGTACCATTACTAAATCCACTGTCAGGTATATTTCTTAATAAGGCTTTTCGAACAAACAATCGACTAAATGTCACTGGGTAGTTGTAGGGCTTCCGTTGCGATAAGGGCGCGATAAGGAGGGACCGACTTTGACATTTGTGGTTTTTGGAGAGCATGGTGTTTTCACCGTATGGAGGTGGTGTCAGCAGACTTTGTCATTCACCACATAACTTTCATGTCCATATCAAATTTAGAAATAACACAACACAACACAACATAACATAATCACCTTGCAGTTGCGAGGGGGCAAAACTCAAAAAATGTAGAATACGTTACGTTTTATTTGTTGATTTCGGACAGTAGAATGAAGCAGTGAGTAACCTACTGCTGGCCGAAATTACAATAGAATAAAATTATATATGATTTAAAATATAAATTGGGTTGACTTACATAAAAATGTATTCATATTGTGTAATATTTTATAGTCTTAAATGAAAAAGTTTGAGCTTGTAAAACAACATAATACAAATACATCCCAGCACATGATTTAACCTACCTCTTCAGAACATGTTAATGATAACCTCAAACCTTAAAACAATATTTTGATCATATTATTGCTTACTGACCACAAAATTACAGACTCTGCACCATAGAACAAATTTTGGAGAGAGATGAGCATGTTGTACACACACACCATTTCCTGTTTACTCATGGTATTTTTTCAGCACCTGTGACCACATGAATATTAGAGTTGATCTTGCCTTTTTCACATAATGAATTGATGGCAGTCTAACTGTAAGCGGTGATTTTCTTTCAGAAATGCAGCTAAATAGTCATATATGTTTTTGTTTTGGCTAATACACCTACCACAAGAGCACATGGTTTTTTCTCTTCCAGCTATTTACAGTTTCTGTGGTTGTGACTTATGAATCATATACTCTTGTTTTACTAAGAAGTTAGGTTCAGGTTACTATGGTGCGGAATGGCTGGTTGCGGTTCATTAAATTTGAGAAAGTAACTTTAAGGGATGGAGATTAGGACCCAAGATGTAATTGAAGACTATACTGTGGTGAAATTAATCTCAAGTAAGAGAAGTCACAAACTGGATGTGACTTTACATGATCAAGCCATCAGATGAGTCAATCCATCGGGTTTTTTTATCAGTCACGCACACACACACACACACATACACACACCTTCCCATGTGTGGTTATGGCGCACACAAAAAAAGAAGAAAAAAAAAAAACTCGTCATTTTAGTCAGTGGAAAAATTGACGAGAAGGAGATGATGCTTTATAGCTGTCAGTACAACTCTGACATTAGTGGTGATATTCCTCCTCAGGTGTTGGCTGGTCCTGCTCTCTGTGACTGTACCTGATGCCCTGACACTGTCTCAGCCTTCTGCACTAATGGTAAATAAATGTATTCATGTTCCTGTGTTACATTTTCTCACTTGGTAGCTGCTGTATCTGTATCAAAAGCTGCTGAGAAATGTGCCATGGCAGAGAGAAAGAAGGAAATATCTTTATTTTTATTAGAATTAGCTTTAGCTTAGTTGTGGGCACCGGTGAAGATGTGTTTTCTCATGGTACGTGAAACAACTGAACAGAGATGTGTACAGAGATGCAAAGGGGAACTTTGGTGTGTAGGAGAGGGATCTGACAGCGACCGAGACAGTATGGGTGTGTGTGTGTGTATTTGTGTCTTTGTGTGTGCCTGCACGTGTGCGTGCACATGTGGCTGTGTTTCTTGGTGTGTGTGTGTGTGTGTGTGTGCACTTGTGTAAGAGTGTGTGTGTCTTTGTATGTGGTGAGGGGACACACAGGGAGAGCTGTACCTGCCCTGTTGTGACAGGCATCTTAGCTGCAAAAAGATTATTGTCAAAACAAGACCAGCACAGAGTCTGCCTGAAGAGATACTGACACGAAACATTTAGCTTGACAGGGACCCACAGAAGTGGCTCTGGGGAAAATGGCCTGCATTGATATGGGGGAGAAAACCAGTCTGTAAAGACAGAGCATTGTTTACCATTTGTTTAGTTATTGCTTATCACCAAGGAGCTTATTTACCCTCATTCTCAATCCACATGACTCTTAAGTGCTTCATGACTGAACCAGTTTAAACTGTTTTCCTGACAGACACGCAGATTTACCATAATGACTGCATTGTCATTAAAAATGAGAGGACATTTGTTTAGCAATATATGGTAGCACTTTACCAGGCTAATGCATACTTTGAGTAGTATTACAAGGGTACTCTTTTTATTGGTATATGTCTTTTGATAGCTAACTGTTCTGTGATTTTGTAAGTGTGCACATTGCTGTCATATTAAAACATGAAATTGCTAATGTACTTCACACCGTTTATGAGATTTAAATCTCATTGCGTATCATCAGTATCATATGACAACCGTAAACTCCAGTGTCATCTTGAGGTGTACAGTATTCGAATGTAAAGCTTAGGTCTATGAATGTTTACATTTTGGCAACAAGAGAAAACAAGAAAATGACATAACCAGAGATGAGAGGCGATTACGTCTGTGAAACCTGAAGCTCAAAGAAACGCTGTTGAGATCGTCGAGTAAGCTGAGACAAAGTGAAACTTTAGTGGACTTCCACAACAGAATTATTTGAAAGCACCCCTGATGGTGTGATTGTTCATTCTGCTTTAAACAAGGAGATTGTGCAAGTCAGGGGACAGTATTTGGGCCTGTGATACAGAAACAAGCCCTGGAAAGCGCTGCCTTGGTCAAATTAGGCCACGGGAGCACAAAGGCCTTGGGCACTGCTGAAAATGTCACTGTCTTAAAATGTGTGCAGTTTTTTGACAACCCATCTCCTCTCTTTGGTAGCATATTTTATCATATCGTATCATATATCATATCATATCACACACACACACACACACACACACACACACACAGTCTGGAGCAGGGTGCCTCTATTTCCAGGTTTAATCATTTATTCATCAAGTAGTGTTGTCACAGTGCCAAAATCTTAATAAGCATCTCAATACCAAAATTGAAATCATACTGTGTCAAAAGGTAGAAGTATTAAAAAAAAGGTTTAGATGACATGAAACTTGTGAGATGAACTTGTTTTATTTTACTGATTACAATTCTGGGTTTTATTTAAACACCATTTGTGTGTTACTAATAAACTAGGTCATTGTAAAAATTTGTCAATATTGTCTACTTTGTAGAAGCAGTGCTTTCTGTTTGACACTACAGTGAAGGTCAGATGGGCTGGTGGCCGGGGTGGGCAAGCTGACTGGGGTGACTAAGGTAGGCTCAGGTGGGGAAGAACCTGCCCCTGTGGTTGCTGGTGTGTGGAGCAGTGGTGGCTGCTGCCGAAACGGTGGCCGAGCAAGAGAGCGAACAGACAGAGAACACGGAAGATCTTTTATGTGAGAAAAGGTGACGTAGCCGCATGCTCTTAACACTTTTTTAGATATACATTTCAACCGGTGTTTTGGCGAGTGGCGTTTATCAGGGTTTCCCCCTGATAGGAGTGAACAGATAGCTGGACAAGGCAGTGAAGGCTGACACGCGACAGACACAGGCCTCAGGGTGTCAAATCTGCTGTAGTACAGGTATAAAGTTTGACTTTATCCACATCCTCCACTGCGGCCTGTTTACAGCCAGCGAGGTCCTTACACATAAATCAGCTCAAAACAATGCTTGTGACACAGAATCAAATGTGAGCATAAATGGCCCTTCCATTCTTGCTGAATGTGCACCAGCCATCCACTGCACTGCATTCTGCAACATTACCTCTGTTAACACAGCCTTGTTTTAAGACTAAGATTGAGTGTTGTCAATTTCAGCTAATTGTGCAGTGACTGGAAAATAATGCATATAGTGAGTATGCATCGTCCAGTGTGCATTAGATGGGTTGAGTACACTGTAAACCAGAGAGAGGGGATCTTGTCAGGTTTTTGCAGGTTGAAAGAGAACAACAGGAGATCTCTCTGACAGCCTGATTAGTGGTGTGATAGTTAGCACGCATCTGAATCCTTTCTGTGAGGGTGTGGGGACTTAGATGAGTTGCAAGATGGTGTGTGTGTGTGTGTGTGTGTGTGTGTGTGCGTGTGTCTGAGAGTTTGAGCCTAAGTGTGTGGGTTGATTTTGAATGCACAGATGGCACCAGCCTAAAGCATAGGATGTTTAAATGTCATCTAAACACCAGATCCTCCACAAAATATTGCCTCCAACTGCTTCGGCCTAAATGTTGTGACAAGAAACCACAGTTTCTCGGTTTTGTTTTCTATTGTATTTTTTAAATATTTGCCTTTAAATCAATGCAGTTCAAGTTGGGACACAGAGAGAGAGATCCCAGTCAACTGAGTCGGCTCTGTCATATTTTGTTGTAACTGCTGTATCAAGCAAATTATTTTCTATATGCCATGTATTCATTTTTAAAAATTTAATGTAATAGTTCACATATCAAAGTTCTTGAAATGTTAACAGGAATTAAAGATTGTGAATTAGTGTGCATTTGTTCTTTGTGCTTCTTCGTTGTGCAAAAAAACAAGCAGGTTATCAGCTTAGTGATGTGTGTTCAACTTAAAAACCTCGAGGTGGGCGGATGATTCTGCTGAAAAAAAGAGAAAAAAAAAAACACCAGTTGTTTTCAGCAGCCAAAACCATAAACATGAAATTAGGACATGGTTCACAGAAAAAAAAAACTGTGATCAATTCAGGAGTTATATTTTGAATCCATGCATAGTCTAGTTATTATGTTTTTGTGTTGTGTCTTTGCATTTGTAGACCTCGCATGACCTTTCTTTTTGTATATAAATGTATGAATGTGTGTGTGTATGCATTTATGCCTTTGTGTGTGTGTGTTTGTGTGTGTGCACACACATTTCTGTATGAGTGTGCTGGTATCAGCACTCCCACCTGTGGTTCTGAGTTCTGAGCATGGCCCTGCGCACACACACACACACACACACACACACACACACACACACAAAGTGGGATGATTGCAGTCTTTTAACGGCTTTCTGTCTTTCACACATGCACTCAGACACACACATACACACAGAGCAACAAATAACTACACAACAATGACCATTAGTCAGAGTGGTGAGTCTGTCTGGCTGTGGCTGCTTTGTTAATAATGTGGTATTTGTAAATATAGGATGGTGTTTATTTCACATGACATTCAGAAATGTTGGTGCAAAAGAATTGTTGGTCTGAAGTACTCCCAGGGTTTGTTGAGACTGTTGCTTCAGTAAATGTGTTGAGAAGCTGTTTACATTATACACAGTGTCAATACATTGTCTTAGACACAGAGTTTCACAGGACTTTTTTTCAGAAAGTGCAGTTTTATATTTCCTTTGTCATATTGTTTATAATAAATTAGGAGAGAGAAGTTATACTTTTTGTTTGAGGTCATACTGACTTCCCCCAACACCCTGAGCAGATTTCAGTAGCTGAAATTTAAATTTTGTATGAACATCCAGCCAAAGTGGACATAATACCTGCAGAAATGTACAGATTGTCTGGATCATACTGGCCATATTCAGACTCATAATATTCTTGTACTCTTCCTCTAAAATGCAAAAGACAATTAAGGAGCTGATCTCTCACAGACAAGACACAGGGCATACACTATATAAAAGAAAGAATATTATTATTAGATTCAGGGATTAACTCATGGATGTTGACCTGGCTTTGAGAGGCCTTGTATCTTTTCTTTGCCCGCCTGTCTGTCTGGCTCTGTGTGTGCATGTGTGTGTGTGTGTATCTCAGACTGCAGGAAAGAGTGGAGAGGTTGACTCTCAAATGTTGACTCACCACGGGGACCCATCAAAGAGCCTTTGCATCTTCCCTCCTGTGTCGTATGACTAATTTTGATAAAGAAGATAATGCTCTGTAAACCTTTTTTTTTTTTGGATGGTCTACGCAAGCATTGTCATTTATTTTGAGTACCGCAACAGAAATAACATTCTCTCTGAACCTCTAAAATGACACACACAAAATTGTTTACAACTCCCTCAAATTACAGTGTATAGCTCTGGCTTGTGAAGTACATTATCTGCATGATTTCTGAGAAATTTAAACATTTAAACACTGTCTGGTCACAAATTTGATTGCAAGCAAAACAATTTATTTCCAGTGCAGCCCATAGTGGGAATTACTTTGGCAAAAGTTTCTGCTACATACACCAGTAGTGCTGTATGTACAGTATGTTTTAAATGTCTTAAAAATACATGTGATAATTACAAAATAATGTACACATCGAAAAGTATAATGCATTTTTGTCTTGTAGTTGTTTTTATATAAATAAATCCTGAAGTCATTTTGAAACTGATGGCTGGGGTGATATCACAGAGACAGAGGGGAAATCTGCCTCTTGAAAACGTTCTTTCACAACCCACTCAAGTTTCGATAGGAAAAATCTTTAACCTTTTCAGCAACAACAAATGCCCATCTTTTTTTTTAAGCCATACATTTGTGTTGCAAGGTCTACTTTTCTGCAAAAACCTCCCAGCATGTGTGTTTGAGTGAACCCTTAGAGCTTTACAACACTTCACTTTAACTGTGTATTGCAAACAAATAAGACTATGCTTTGCACAGTCTGTCATATAGTTTAGAGCTCATTTAAAACTAAATTACATGGGTATGGCTGCAAGTGTATTGGTTGCAATAGTATGTGATGTGATTGTGAAAGGTGTGTGGGCTTGGATACTGAAGATAGGTCATAGGACTGTAACGAATACTAATGCTTTTATCTCGCAAAATTTGTTGAGTGTGAAAGAGAGTGTCTCTGAAGTTGTGGGTGGCTGGGGTCAGTCCTCACTGCACTTTTAAAAGGGCTTTCAGTACTCTTTTTGCTGTTTGATCCAACAGAGATTTTCAAGTAAATGAAAATGTCTCTCATTAGGTTTCAGTTGCGATTAGATGTTCAATTATGCATGACGTCGTTTGTCTTATTTTTGATAGAGCAGATTTTTTAAACTTATAGTGTAAGCCATAATGTAAATAAACAATGTCCCTTGTTCTCGAAGGCACGTTTATTTATTTATTTGCCAGTTAAGTCAGTCTCAGGGGTATTTATGATTTCCTGTTACATACAGATGATATGAGAGAAATTAAATTGATTGAATGAGAAATTCATCTTAGATCACAGATTTTGCAATGAACATTAGAAAATCTCTACTCTTGACATATGAATTGAGGCCTGTAGAAGTGGCTCTATGGAGGACACTGTTGGCAGATCACACTAAAGTAGGCCTACTTTACAAGTGTTTCTGCTGAACTAAAGTAATTTGCCAGAGGATCTTTGACTTTAATCCTGACATATAAACATGACCACATTCCTCTGTTAATCTACATCCTGTTAGAGTCTTCATTCTGGTTGTAGTTTTTTTGGCAAAAAAAAGCTCAGACTGTGAGTAGCCTACACATTCGCAGGCACAGCCTACAGTCTATCAGTGACATTTAGGTCAAAAGTGCAGTGACATTTACTAAAGTCAAATGCCGTTTAATGTTTAGCTTATTCTTTAGGCTGCCATCTACTAGCACATATTAGTCTCTCACTTCCTGTTGAGCTGCTTTGTTTACCATTTAACATGAGGTGCTATTTTTAAAACATCTTTTGCCAGCAGCTTGTTTTCTCAAGTTTTTTTTGCTCTGCTTTACACCATATTTGCGTGCTGAATAAAACAGGGACAATGTTGAGCGCGCGCACACCCGTGTGTGTGTGTGTGTGTGTGTGTGTGTGCGCGCACGCATAGGCCCATGAGGACTTCACACCCTTTTTATCTGGGCCACTGGATGATGAGTCGTTCTTATTTCATATTGTTGTACACACACACAGTCATAATGCAACTTTCACAGATAAGCCTTGATAATCTCTCAAGTGTACAAACTGTGTTTACATCAAACTGAGCCAGAATCTTGTACAACAGGTTTTGATGGCTTTACTGAATGTGATTCCACGTATGAGTTGAAATATTGGAACTGTTACAAGTAGTATTCCTAGATCATTTCAGACTCCAAGCTAAGGACCCTGAGTGGACTGTGCTGCTTGCTCCTCTTTGCTAGAGAACTATTCCGGCCCTAATGCTGTTTGGCCATTAAAGGTAGCGTCCATGAAATATTCTGTCTTGAGTTCAGCAGGTAGTCAAATTACCCCCATCACTTCCAAGCTTCTGAAGATGTATTTTTGATTGGCTTGAATTGTTTGTGTATAAATTTTATGGATTTTTTGAGAGCCTCCTCATTGGCGTGAAACCACTTCTAGAAGTAGGAACGGACCGTAGTGTTGAATTGGGGAGGGGGGGGGTCTGTCTTTGTCTTTTTGATTTCACTGCCTGTGATCGGATATGATGGAACTTTTTTTTGCGGATTTGGTCCGCGATTCTGGTTAGCAGTTGTTACGATTTGACTTTAGTAGCCAATTGTATAGCGTTGTATTGCTAAGTGTGTAATCACACACTGCATTCTGCCCTTCTGAGCTTCTTAAACACCGTGTTGATTGTTTGGAGTTGTTTACGGCCCGACTCAAGCCTCTATGGTTCCATCCCTTTTATAGGACAGCAAAACATCAGAGTGTTTCTAAAGGACACACCCAGAGCAGATAGCTGGGTGACCCTGAGAAGCAAAAAAAAGACATTGGGATTAGAACGTCAGTATTTGATTTTCCATACGACATTTTAATACCCTACCTCATGCCTCATGTCTCATTGTTTGCTTTGTGTTTTAGTTGATTGTTAGGTTGTAGCTTGTGCCATAGGTATGTCTCAGTCTCTGTATTTGTCTATGGAACGTTTTTGTTACCCATCATGACTGGAACTCCCTATCTATTGACAGAAGAGATACTGCATCTCAGTGGAACCTTCCTGGTTTCTGTAAATGAAAGATTAATTTAAAAAAATGGACAAATGATATTCCAGGCTGCACCTTCAAAAGAACAGAGTCCTTCTCCAGGTAGTGTGGCTCCCACACACACACACACACCCATCACGCACCTTTGCTCGAGGTGACAGATGCCTGGGGCTCCTCACCTCCCACTCTCACCCCTCAGGGTCCCGACCTCCATCTCTCTGTCTGGAGCCGAGGCGTTCACTCATCCTCTCTCCACGCACACCACGCTGCACTTCTCCACCGACGTAATGGGCCTCACTTCAACACGCTT
>PYXC01002777.1:1382500-1417500 GCA_015244755.2 Tenualosa ilisha | reverse complement strand
TTTCCTTGTTATGGCTGTTAGTGGTATTGGGTCTGTGGGCACCGAGAGTCCCAGATGGCTGCAGAGTCCTATACCTGTGCTTTTTGTGAGTTAGCGCCTGATGCATTCCTGTGCACACCTCTTCTCTCAAACCCCCAAGCTTGGTTTCATATATACTCTGAGAGAGATCCCTATTGTATCCCCCAATCAGGCTTTTAATCTTGACAAAATGCAAAAGGAGTCTTGTGTGGTGTAAAATGTTACTCCCGTTGCGTGGGAGATTTTCACTTGCGTACTGCTACCCTTATTCTGTTGTGGGCTTTGTAAGGTCACCATAGTTTCTAAACTTTGTGTACAGTTTAGATTTCATCAAACTCTTAACTTTTTTTAGTCCAGTCTATACAATTTTTGTTATTTTTTGACATTGGATTCCTGAGCTTGTTTACTGACTGAAATAATTAGATAGCCCTGAGTTGTCCAGACTACGAGGCTTTGTTTGTTTTGATACATGGCAAATAGAAATATGATGAAATCGTGATTTACTCCAACTGGAATGGTTCCTACTCCAGTGACCAGTGGCCGTTTGCTTTTGACAGACCTTGTCTGACCACATATTTCCAGTGCTGATAGACAGGAGAGATGCCGGGAAATGACTGAAGCCATTTGAATGACATACTGCAGCAGCTTATTGAAATAACAGCCTCCACTGTCAGATACAGTATATCAGAAATTCAGTACATTTGATTAACAAATAAACATCATACTGCAATTTTTTTGTAATAACATTAAAATGTGTTTAGTTATGTCTTTAATTCAGCATTGTTTGTTTTGCACATATAAGCCCCACTGTCATGGCAATAACAGCAACAACAAAAACAAAAACTAACCATAGATGTCCTCTGCTGTACCTTCAACCTGATCAGGGGGGTCGCCCAGGGTCACAAGCCTAAGCCCCTGTGGGGTCGTTTCAGGTCAGAGCCAGATGTCGCATTTGCTTGGGTCATGGTTCTCTGGCTCGAATGAAATCTGGGTCATGTAATAGTTATCTCCACATCCCATGCAATAAGGTCCTTATCTCTGTGGCTGTTCAGCTCAAGAGGACGGGCTCCTCTAACAAGTATCTACAGCCAGTTTGCCTTGTGGTTAGCAATGCTTTATAGCTCACGTCCCCCACATGTGCGATGGAGCTAATTATAGTATATCATATGGCACAGGTGGTTGGATTTATCACCAATAGATTACCCTAGACACACTCACACCCCTTGACACACACACACACACACACACATACACACACACCACACACACACCAAGATGCTGCTCCAGCCCCCGAAAAGAAAACCAAAAAAAAAAAAACACTACTGCCCTCTCAAGAGTGGGAGCAACAGCAGTTTATTAGCCTAATCACAGCAGTAATTACTTGAATCAGACTCCAATGTGTAATTGCACCCTGCACTGGGGGGAACAACATCCTGTTGTGATGCCAGTCTGAATCAGCGTCCTGGTGGCAGAAGCCCAAGCAGGCTTGTCTTGCTCGGGCATGGCGCTGGCTCAATATGTCACTCTGGGAAAGTTTTTCTATAAATCCAGACCTTTTTTTTTCTTTTTTCTTGTTTTTTACGAGACTATCCTTAAGCTATGGGTGAACTACTTCAGTGTCCCCTGAATTGGTGTGGATAATCAGCACTTGTGATTTATGGCGTGTAAATAAGGGACCTAAAAGAACACACTGTGCTGTAGCTAAACATTGAGGGAAGGCAGTGAAGACAAAGACAAAAGCGCTGTCACTCTCTCAGCCAAGGAAAGGTTGAATACGTGAAAGAAAAAAAAAGAGAAAGAAAAGTGAATGTACTGTAATGGCACAAAAGAGTCTGTCCACAGGTTTTACGGCAGATGTGTCGTGGGGATTTTTTTTCAACACGTGAGAAATATGTGACTTAACAGAAACCTACAGAAAAAAAAAATTAGGAAGTACCTTTGGTTCCGTGGCAGTGTTTTTAATGGTGTTTCTCTTTGCCTTTTATTAATAGTCTTTACGGGAAACACACATATTTTCCTGAAATAAGGTAGACCCTGTGACTGTAGGTCAAATATAAAATTAAAAAAATGTCTTAAGAAACATCATGATAATGTATTTCTTAATTGTTTGTTTATTATTCTGTGTCATACTATGTATATCATAACTGATAAGCCAAAAAAATCTATGATTTGTGCTTCTATATTTTATGGTCCAGTATTATCAGTAGATATATTTTTTTAACATTATATGTTGGCAGCTTTGTGATTTTCAGCATATACCTATACAGTCGCAGGGAATTTCTACACTTTGGAGCAAAGCATGACTCGTCTTTGCGCTGGTCTCTCAACATGTGGTCGCCTAACCGTGCCTGACCACTCCCTCCCATGGCTCCCATGACTCAGCCAAAACACAGGAAGTTGTCTCAACGTCCAGTGTTAAAGTCACGTCTGTCACTCTGCTTCGAGTCTACTGCTTAATATTCTTGACTCCTTAAGCTGTGGCTCCTGACAAGCCCCCCCCATTACAGTACAGAATATACATGCTTAAACATGGGTTGCAACAAAATGGCCGATGTCTCCAAAGCTGTGTGTTGTGCATTACATTGTCAACAGTGGTCTGGTCTGGCCTGCTCTTGTGTTTTGCGATGCAGACTGTCGCGTAGAAGGAAACCAGTAGTGGTCAATGCTAACATAAACAAGGGGGGGCCAAAACATGTGTGATGTAGATATGATTAATATCTGCGTACATCCACTGACAGCCCTCACACCAAAGCTGAAGTGACTCATGGTACGACGACATTGAGTTTCTGTGGTATATTTAACCCTTCAGGAGACTTATCATGGCTCTTCAAATGTGTTAGATGGTGTAGAGCAATACATGAAAAGTGGAGTTTTTTTGTTTGGTCATATCCACACTTTTGCCACAATGCCACATAGAAGATTTAATGTATTCAGCTTTAGGGGTTACATGAAACAGTGGGCTTTGTCTTGTTCTGTCACATCCGTGATGTTGGAATTTCTGTCAGAATTTCAGCCTGAAAGAAATGAATCTCGAGAAGTTCTCATGGAAAGACACATCACCCATGCCAAATACATTCCTATCTTATTTACATTCTCTCAATGCCATAATATCAAATAAAAAAATAGCACACTGTGAGAAAGCTCATCCTGAGTCAGTCTTAACATGTACCTGACAAAAGGACGTTTCTTCTTTCCCCTTGAAAACTGCAACTGCTCCCAATTATTTTCCCCGGCCTCTTCATTTTATTGGTCTGAGGTGGGTCATTATTCAGAGACTGTCGCCTGCCATTTTGTTTTGTCTTGTCCGTACTGGCCTTCCGTGGAGCAGTGAAGGAGAGAGAGAGAGAGGGGCACACAAAGAGAAAAAAAAGTGTGAGAGAGTGCACATTTAGAAAGAGGTGTGTGTGTGGGGGTGGGGGTGGGGTGGGGGGCAGAGACGGAGAGAGTGTCTGAACAGTGTCTGGGCTGTAGCTAGCACTCACAGTGCCTGAGGCGATGGGCTCCACTGTGCTCAGACTGGGACACGCCCAGACATGTCTAACAGCAGCTCAACCTCCCGCTCTCTCTTCCTCTCTCTCTCTTTGTCTCTCTCTCTTTCTCTCTAGTCCCCCTCCCTTCTCTGTCTCTCTCAACTCTCTGCTCTTTGGACATGGCAGTGTAAACATGGTCATGCAATCTGTGCCAGCTTCTTGGGGCACTGCCCAGCTGACTGCTGAAGGCTGTTTTGCTGACTACCCTCTCAATATTCACAAGTGTTTTTCTCACACCCATACACACACACACACCAGGCTTCCCCACTCACTCACTCTATCAAGTGTCTGTGATGTGAGTTTAGGCTATTTAATATTTTTTTTGTTTCCAACCATTTTTGTGGAACAGCAAAACAAGGCTACATTTGCGCTGGAATTTTTACACACCATTGTCATGTTGATGTTGACGATTAAGGTTGATTTACTTCACTTGCATATTTCTGTATTCAATGTAGATCTAGATATGTCCAGTTCTGCTGATAGAATGCAAATGAATGAACTGAAAACAAGGCTTGAAAATTACACACCAAAAAATCGAAAACAACTGAAAATTTCAATGACAGTCTAGCATGTAGTTGAAGTTGAAAGGGATGGTAGGCACTGCAACAGGACTTTTAGGACATTGGTACTTCACAGACCTAGAATGACTGTAGATCCACCAACATTGCATTTGTTCCTACAGCACATAATTCTGTTTACATTGCTGTCTACATGAGGGATGGAGAGAAAGAGGTTTTTTTTTCGTCCACATCAGTGTCTGGAGAGCAGGGCTTTTCCAAGAATACGGACACTTTGTATGTTTTTCCTCTGCCATGCTACAATGATTTACAGGCCCATGTCTTCAAAGGGCTTTTGGGGAAACTCACACATGGTTCCCTGCTTTATGCTTCTTTCTCCCTCTTTAACTGTCCCCAGGGTGAAGGAGTTTTAAAGGCCCCGAGTTTATTAAAGGAATACCAGGCAACATTTGTTAATTTACCAGCTCCGTAGTCACTTTGATGGTTAAATGGCTCATTACGAGGTGAATGAAGGCTCATTACGAGGTGAATGAAGGCTTAATCGCA
Source organism: Tenualosa ilisha (assembly GCA_015244755.2). Lineage (NCBI taxonomy): Eukaryota > Metazoa > Chordata > Actinopteri > Clupeiformes > Clupeidae > Tenualosa > Tenualosa ilisha. The sequence goes on along the minus strand of PYXC01002777.1, from coordinate 1,412,888 downwards.
GTTACAAGCACTTGCAATTTGAAACTTGGTTTGCAAACAAATGCACAATGCTGTTGCTATTTTTTTTTGTTGTTGTTTATTCGTCATTCGGTGCATGTAGGGGGAGCTCCAGAGGTAAAAAATTGCAGAAAAAAATCCAGAATTCTCCTTTATTTTTTTGAGAAGAAAGAATGTCACACATGCCCTTGGTTAGTAGCCAGGCTACTAGTGCTTCCGCACAGTTTCTTTTGGCTCCACCACAATGATGTGAAAGCGGCCGATGCATCAGGCTACCTGGTTAGCGCAGGCTTCAGGAAAGTGGCGTTCCTCGGTTTCCTTCACACCCAACATGAAAGAGTGTAGTTGCCACAGGTTGTCTATGACAGAGGTGCTCAGGGGTGACCAACCACATGATTTTTTTTAATGCCCCATCCCCAACCACCCGTACTCGTATCACAGATGCACAAGTTCTGCATGCTCCCCCTTGCTTCAAATCTACCATAATTTGGCCTTTTCCTTGTACTTATATTCAACGTGTCCATCAGCTCTTTTATAAATGCCAGATTATGAAGCATCTACAACCATCATTATGCTGCTTGTATTCAGTGTCAATGATCTTTGCTGTTTCCTTGTTGCTGTTGTTTTCCTGTTATGGTTCTTCATTGAGTGTCTCCACGTTTCACCAAATTGCTTTGAGTGGAACTATCTACCCTAGCGAATTGCTTTGTCATGCTTTCATTTTGTTGATATTAGCCTACTGTTAAAAGAGACACTGCATATTTCAACAACCCCATTGTTGCCTTCTTCAAAGTCTATACAGTGGACTAGCATGTTGCTAAAAGTCAAACTCGACCAATCACAGCTCTTGCGGGGTGAGGTGAGGTGTGATGTATGCATCTGCATAATTAATTTACATACAAAAAATATGAATTAACATTGACAGCACTAATATATATATATACAAATTCTCTATGGGTCCTAAGAAATGGTCCTATTCTTGTGCTATTAGGACAGAGAAGATGCTTTTCATACATAACATAGGATACATTTTGTTTTGCTCCAACTCCACACTGGTATCTGTAATCATTTTTCAGTTGTCTTCCGTGATTGTTCTTGAGTCTGTGTGCTTATGTGTAAGTGCATGTTGTATAATCTAGTTGACACTTTAATTTTTTTCGGGAGAAATAAAGTGTCTATCTACCTACAGTATCTTCATAAGGACTTTTTCCATTTGGGTTAGTCCCCCACAGTTCCTGTCTTCCCCCATGGACGGGTCACCTGCTGAGCGCTGCGCCATTCCTGTGGAGCATGGCCGTGACCTCTCCCCCATTTCTGACTCATCACAATGGCGCCATTAAAAACCAGGAGCTGTAACACACAACAGCTCTAACACTGTGCGTGCTGAATGTGGACAGAGTGCACACCTTTGTCCCCCCTCTCCCCGAGTTCTCTGTCAAATAATAATAAACAGAGGTGATGATTACAGCCCTGAGCTGACGCGCTCAGTGAGGATTCCTTCTCAGGGAAGCCTGTCTCTTTGGTGCAAAGGGTGACCTGATAAGAGTGCTCCTGCCTCCATCAGGAGCTGTCTAGGTGGCGTCGCGGTTCAGTCACGTTCCAGGTGAGGGCAGAGAGGATGAGACTGGCTGGCTGGCTGGCTGGCGGGGCGTACTTGTGCCGATGCAGGCGGGCAGGCGGGAGGGCAGGCAGATGAGAGCTGAGTGGAGACTGGAGATTGCTGAGTGGAGCCTTTTGTTCAAGGGGTGCTGGTGTTTTGCCAGGCTCTTTCTGCTCACTCGCTCGCACGTTGTCCCCCACCCCCCTCGCCCTCAACGCCCTCGCCCACACCCCCCTCGCCCCGAACGTCCTGGCTCTAGTCTGGCGAGCGCAGATCAGATATCACACAGCACCTCCTCCTCCTCTGTCTGCTGCCAGACCAGTGTTGCCGTGTGAGCCGAGGTTCCTCACCACTGCACTCGATCTCCACTCCTTTCTACACTAAACCCCCCCCCCCCTCCACACACACACACAACCCCCCACGCCCTACACACACACACACACACATCCTGACCCGTGCAGTGATTAGCAGTGGAGCGGCACAGGCTCAGTGCTTTCTCTTTGACTACAAAACATGTTTTGGTTTCTCAATGTGATTGTGATTTATTGCTGGTTGAGGAATTCCATATCACACATGCACCTGGAAGCCTCCTCTCATGGCAGATGACTATAGCAGCAGCAGTGTGGGTTTGATGTGTCATCGCTTACAGTATGTTTGGATAGAAGTATCTGCCTAGAACCAATAAACAAAGACAAAAACATGTTAAGCTAAAGAAGGTTATGTGAAAAACAATCTGCCTTTGGATTGATTGCTGATTCTACAATATGTGTGTATCTGTATGTGTATTTGTGTGTTTGTGTGTGTGTGTGTATGTGTGTGTGTGTCTGTGTGTATTTGTGTTTGTGTGTGTGTGTGTGTGTGTGTGTGTGTGTGTGTGTGTATTTGTGTTTGTGTGTAACAGAAGAGGGGTAATTAGGCCTACTGGCTGGTCTCTGAAAGGAGAAGCAAATATATTGAAAAATGGCTGCCCCAGTGGTAACAGATTCTGATGACTCATTGTCATGTACAGACAGTCCTGTTCATGGAGAAAGGCAGAAGGAAGCACATTTCCCTTTGATGTTGTACATATTCTGCCACTGGACCAGACGCATCGCAGACTGTAACCCCAAATACAGTGCTGAGCTGAATGTTTCTTTTTTTTTTTTTTGGTGTTGTTTGTTTCACCATGGAACAAGTTGGTCCTGTGATCCTCCACAAAGACTTACCGCACAGAGAGAGAGAGAGGGTCAGAGAACTTCCTGTTGTATGTTGATGATTGAACACCTCACGCTTCAAGACCTCTTCCCTTTTCATTGCAACTGAGAAAGTTTTTTTTTTAAAGGAGAAGAACAACTTTCCTTTCAAAGGAAATCGATGCTTACCGGCATCCATGTGTTAAAAAAAGCTCTTTTTAGCTTTATCTTCAAAAAAAAAAAAAACAGAAGTAGATATGAGAGAGTGATGGTGGGAGTTATTACACCATGTAACTGGGTCACAGTTATGGTTATGTACACTTAGACACTATTAGCTAAAATTAATGAATTGAAAGTAATTACTTAAAAAAAAATGCAATGACTTTGTAATATTTGACATATGTCAGAATAAATCAACCAGGTAAATAAAGGAAATAAACAAACAACAACACCAACAAAAATGATTCAGGATGGCGTCCTTGAGATTTGAAACTGACTCTACCTGCCTTGCCCTGCCCTGCCCTGCCCTGCCTGTGTGCTCTGTGCAACTCATTCTGTTTGGCAACAGTGGAGTCTCACCTGAAATGATTTTATGCCTATATATACAAGAATATACCTATTTTTTACCCTAATTGGCCGAGCCTGTGGCAAATGTTTGAATAAAGGGAAAGAAGAAACAAAGAAACTCTCTCTCTCTCTCTTTCTCACTCATTCTCTCTCTTTCACACACACACACGCTCACTCTGTCTATCTCTCTATCTCTCTTTGTATAATACATTTCAGTTTTTATTAACTTCAAAAAACAGAAAATTCCAGAAGAGTCCATGTCACAATGGTGGCGGTTTTCACACCATTTGTGACACATGTGACTGAATCATCCAGGATGTCCTTGAGACATGGAACTGAGTCTGCCCTCCTCAGGGCACCATGGAACTCTCTTCCCTCTCCAGTCCAGCTGGAGCCTACTGTACCTAGGATACTTTTATACCTGCTCAAAAAATAGCACAGCCCATCAGCAGTAGAACACAGCACCCTTAACCCAACCGGCTTGGGAGGGGCACCACCGCTGACTCACTGGTCTACTGAGAAATGCGCAATTATGCCCCTGACTAAAAGATAACAGAGTAGCACGCTCAAACAAACCAACAGAGCGTGTATGTGTATGTGTTTGTGTGTATATGTGTGGGTGTATGTGTGTGTCTGTGAGTTCTTGTTTGTGGTGTATGTATGTGTGTTTGTGCGCATTTAGCTTGAGAGCAGGTGTGTGTGTGTGTGTGTGTGTGTGTGTGTGTGTGTGTGTGTTAGGGGGGCTGGATTGAGGTGAAAGTCCCAACCTAGACCAGAGGTATACCTATTCTAAAAATAGCTCAAGCAGAGTTGCCCCCCCCTCCCTCCTCCCTCCCCTCCTCCCTCCCCCAGCAGGAGTGGCAGTCTCAGTGACTAAATTCTGTGAGAGAGAAAAGACAGGAAAGGACACACAGTGCTCGTGATTTGTTGTGTAACACCAGCAGTCACACACATTGCCACATATGGCATATCATCTTTATGCCTTTTTACACATGATGCCAAATAAGGCACACAACTCTCAGACAGAAACAACTAGCCGCAGCAGTGGAGATGCTGATGGAACTCATGGCAGAGTAAGGGGGCAAGAGGATGGGGGTGGGGGTGGGTGTTGGTGGGCGGGGATTAGGGTTAAAGTTCCAGCCCTTAGACCCTCAGGCAAACACTGATCCTCTGGCTTCCTGGTGGGAATTTTTTTCTTTCCTTTTTTCTTTGTGTTCACCGGGGTGATGGTGTGAGGCAGTAGGCTGGCCTAACACATGACTGTCGAGAGAGTAGGAAAGTACCTTGAGCCCCGTGGTGGTGTGGTGTGGTGTGGTGGATGGGGGGTGAGAATCAGGGTAGGGGAAGGTCTGAGGGGCGGGTGGGGGCATTTCTGACACCCTGGATCAGGTGAGTGGAGCTGGACTAGTTACAGGTAAACTGGGCCTTTAAACTTTAAAACCACCCACCCCATGAGCACCCTACTCCTCAAAGCAGTCTGACAGCTTTATTGCTTTCTGCTTCTCATAACCAAACATGAAAGACAGAAATACAAAGGTACTGCTCTATTTACCACAGCAAGTGTTAGGCCTGTATGTTTATCAATCAATGTTACACATTTTGTGATTTAAATATTTCCAACCTAAATGATAAATATGAATTGAATTTGAATATCAATAAAAAAGATATATAATAGAAAATTCATATTTTATATCCTTTTGACATTTGGCTGTTTTACCACTTTGTTTCCACTTTGTTATGGTCTTGAACATATAAGTCAGACCTCTTGGCTGTTAAAGTAATTTTTTCCCCTGTACACCATAACCTCCCCCCCGTCGAGCAGCAAACAAGCTGCTGAGCAATGCCCAAGATGCGTGCCGGAGCCAAGGAACTAACAGAGTGACACACTTTTTCCATGAGCGTGAAGACCAGCTGATGCGGTCGTCCTCTTTGGCGCTCACACCTCAGTCTCAACTCCCAACCGGCTCTGCAGCCTCTGCCTGCTCCCTTCTTGGACGCAGTTGCGAGATGGAGCCTAAAAAGAGGAAGAGAGGCTTTCAGTCAATCAACCAGCAGGCTGGCTGGACAGATTGTTTGTTAGTTGGTCAGGATTGCCAGTGAGGTGCTGGATCTGTTCCTGCTCGGCCACTTGGTGACCTCTGAAGTTCGAGTTTGTCACGTCATCTGAGGGCAGGCGTGGAGCAGATAACAGTTGTTGTGTTTTGTTAATCTTTGAGTCATATCTGTGACAGTCACCTTACGCTTGCATCTGGTGGCTCCTTGATAATAGCGAGGATGAAACAAAGGCATTCTTTCTCCTTCCCTCTGTGTAATGTTTATATGGTGTCATACACAATTGCATATTTTGTAGTTTTACCATCATGATCTGAACAAACCAGTGGTGTTAATGCTGTCTTGTTAGTAACTGAATAGACCAGGAAGGACAGTGAGGGGAACACAAGTATCCTCCTCATTCTCTTTCAACCTGAGTATGTTTTTTTTGGTTTGTTCCTCTAAGGTTTGTGGGTATTTCACAAGGAATCCGTGGGCAGAGTATGAAACCACTGTTCAAACAAACAACTACCACCAGAGACGGTTGTAAATGATCAGTGAGTTTGCACAGGGTGACATCACATCAAATCCAGCAATCTGGAGTTGTACTGGAAACCTCTCTAGTCTCTCTACACAGTGGGACCACTCATCCATCCTTCTTCTTCTTCTTCTTCTACTATTTCTTTTTCTTCTTCTTCTCTTTCGTTTTTTTCTGTCTCTTCTTCTTCTTCTCCCTGTTCTTTCTCTCTCTCTTCTTCTTCTTGTTCTTTCTCTTCCTCTCCTCCTTCTTCTTCCTCTTTTTTTTCTTCTTCTTTCTCCTCTTCCTCTTCTTCTTCTTGTACTTGTGCGAGGTGGCAAAGCGTGGAGTGGCAAACAATTCAAAGCTGCTTGCACACAATTATTTTTCTATTTTTGGAGAGTGAGGGAGTTCTTTCCCAACGAGGCTTCTGCTGTCGCTCCGGCGCTCCCAGACAGAGCCCTGAGCTCCCCTGGAGGAGGCAGACATCACTAGTGACTGACGGAGAAGCCTCGGGTTGCCTTGGGAACAACGACTACAACAACACATGGCATTCTGTGAAAGGCACACTTTGATCTTGAAACCTGCTGTTCAGGTTGAAGTGCCGTGACAGTGGTTATTATCTAGAGTTGGTGCAAGTACGCCGTGAGCCTCGGCACTGATAACAAACGCAACAGCGACTTGAATGCTATTCTACCCCTGAAATAAAAGTTCTGTGTGTGTGTGTGTGCTTGTGCATTTGTCCGTGCGTGTGTGCATGTGTATTTGTATAATGTAAGTGTGTGTGTGTATGTGTGTGTGTGTGCTTGTGTGTGTGTGTGTCTGTAAGTGCATAATGCATACATAGTGTGTGTGTGTGTGTGTGGTGTGTGGTGTGTGGTGTGTGTGTGTGCGTGCATTTGTCTGTGTGTGTGCATGTGTATTTGTACAATGTAAGTGCATGTGTGTGTGTGCATACGTGTGTGTGTGTGTGTGTCTGTAAGTGCATAATGCACACATAGTGTGTGCGTGCGTGTGTGTGTGGTGTGCCAAACCAGGAGCACAAGTGTGTGTACTAGTAAAGGAGAAGGCGAGGAGTGTAATTACAGTAAAGGCCTTCTGCTTTGCCACATTTGGTGTAGCACACAGTGGGGCGCTGCACTAAATTTGGAGTTTGGGTCAAATAAAATTAAGATTAAATTCTATTTTAGAGTCTTGTGATTTACATTTTTTCAGGCACTCTGAGCTTAAATCCTCTATGTTTTCATGCCAGACAGACAGAATTTACTGCACTTTTTCCCATTTAGCATTTATTTAGTCTTATTTATTTATTTTGTATATTTTTGTTGTCTATTGTAGATCCACATCTTGCCGTGGGCTTTTCTTTGTAGTTTACCTGTCACACGCTTATCCTGATGTTACTTTCAAGCCGCGATAGACAGCTAGATAGAAAGATAAATAGCAGCATAAACAGGACTGCCAAAGCAGCAACCCCTCCGCTCCCCACAAGCCTAATCGGATGCACCGAGCAAAATTTCACACATCAAAAAACCTAGCCCTCGCCAGTCTGATGCAAATGTGATGCAATCCCCGTAAGCTGCCATCGACAGAGAGAGAGACAGAGAGAGAGAGAGAGAGAGAGAGAGAGATGCCTGCATCCTGGGCAATACTCAGAGGGTTTGGCTGGAGCTGTCATTCAACATAGAAAATAGGGTTATCTTCTGCATCCACACCTCAGGCCAGTTAGCCACAGGAAATTAAGCTTACATGGCAAAAAAGAACATTAACTTCAGTAGGCGCGGTCAGTACTTTGTCAGTTCAGCGTCTTGAAGTGAAATGGCTCGTTAAAGAAGGGAAACAAAATTGTTTTCTGGAACGAAAACACATTTTGCTGAATTAACCTACTTAAAATCTTCTTCACAACCCCAATTACCATCAATGAATTTAGTACTCTGACATGAAAATAAAAATGTTAATCACCTGTGGAACGGGCAAGGCTGAAGAAGCCCCAACCAGTCATCCTAAAGAATCTGCAACTGGCAAATTAATAGCGAGTGGTCTGTGAACAAAGACAGATGGATAGATAGATACAGATAGGCTGATAGAGAGATTTATTTATCCCATTGGAAATTCAGGCATCCTGCAGGCATCTATGACATGACATACACAAACTATCCCAACAAGAACTATAAAAAGGGAACAATTGTGTGCGGCTTAGAATCACATGTCATTTGAGTGTGGAAGTGGTGTAGGAATGTGCATGTGGATGCTATTGTAACAGAGAAAGGGTTGGTGCAAGAATGCTCCCAGTGGCAGTGTCTGTGTCTAAGACAGAGCATTAATAGATTGTGGTAGATCTATCTTGATATAAATAAGTGCTCTATATTTGTGTGCTTGAGAGCCATTCATGGCTTTGGAGGGAGGTCTGAAAGAAAAGGGTAAGAACGATTGGACTATAATTAACACACTAAAAATAACGATTATTTTCTAAATTTGCTGTCTTGTACTGTTTTATACCCCTCAGGATTACATAGGTCTCCTTTATTGAGGAATGATGTTGGCAGCATTGATAGCCCGATATCTCATGGCAACTTACCTCTTCATGTGACTGTGGCAATGTATTTGAAGCCATGTTGATTTAACTGATTAATGGTTGGGTGCTGATTATCCGTGCTAAAACACTGGTTGTTATGTTATCTAGCCTACCTGCAGAGATCCCCTGTGGAAGGGTAAAATCGATAAACACTACATAACAGTGTGTTGGCTTTTCAGTTACAATGTGTACAGTACAAGTCCTTCCAAGGTTGCTTGCAATTATTCCCCCAAAAGTAAACATGGAGAAAAACACACTGTGACTGACTAATGAGGAGGATTGACTCTGAGTGACGTCTCCAGGGAGGCTGGAGAGGAGGCAGGAGTCCAGCGCCACACACTCCAACACAAGCAGTCTGTTCTTTCCATTAGTCAATGAAACAGAGTCACACAAAAACACACACACACACACACAGTGTTTGAAAGTTTATTTCTAGAAGATCACTTCTGTCATATTTGTTCCAAGGGATTTTGTCCTTTTTTCGCTTTCAATAATATGAATAAATAGACAGTGGTGATTAATTAAAAAAAAGAAATGAGTGCTTTGAAGGCAAGTGAGCTCAGCGGTAGACACAGAGTTGTACTTTGTCAGGTTTGGCTAACTGGCGTTAGCTGACATTGAAACGGAAATTTTATAAGAGCCTACGTGTCCAACTGCCCATCTGGTGGTCAGGATCAGAGTGCTCTCTCTTGCCAAGGTGATGGTTGCTGGAAGGGCTTTCTCTGTGTTTTCATAACCTGGGCTCTGCTTTACTTCTGTTCAAACCAACGTTTCCGCTCTTCCTCCTCCTCCTTCTCTTCCTCCTCTTCCTCCTCCTCCTCCTCTCTTTATCCCTCACTCTCTCTTTGTCTCCCTCCCTATGCCCTGATTTGCTCTCAAACTCAGAGCTTGCACGCTCTTTCTCACTCACTCACTCACTCACGCATGCACGCACACACACACACGCACACACACACACACACATCCGCATACACACATACACACAAGAAAGCAGACACTGTGCCCCTGCCGCCCATGCACTGGCTTGCTCTCTTGCTATGGAAACACTTCCAGAGACTCACTTCAAACATGCCATCAGATGAAAGGTTGCGAAGCAGTGCCTATCACCTCAAACACACACATACATGCACACACACACACACACACACCTAGCGCCTATCACCTCAGTGTTTCCAAAGACGCATGGCCCCTTGTGCTCACAGGTACACACACACACACAGACACACACACGCACACACGTATGCACATATATACACACATACACACTAATGCACACACACACACACACACACACACACATGAATGTGGGACACGTGAGACACACAGTCAAGGCAAAGACTGTGAGGGTGATAGGCACATTTAACACCAGTGGCCCTCCCCTCCTATTTTTAAAAAAGCATACATACATACACACACACAAACGCACACTTACTGGAACCCAGCTCCTGACCTCGGCTGACTCTGTGCTCAGGCACCTTCACTGGCCTCCCAAGCACTTCCCCCCACACACATGCACCTCAGGTCACTGATGGTGTCTCCACACACACTCACACACACACACACACACACACAGTTTCTGACACATTAATTTCACATTATGTCTCTCCGTACATGTCCACCAGCTGTAGGTCACTGCACTGTATGTGTTCATATAATACAATACAATAGAACACACATACAATACAATATATATCTGCTTGAACACACTCACATTGTCCCAAGTCCAGATCCTTCCGAGACATCCTAATTCATCACACACTCTAGAATGTTTTACTGTGTCTGTACAACGAACAGGAGTTCACATATAGTTACAGTAATAACTCCCTGGGGCAAATAGAATGACAGGTGGATCAGTGGAACCTCTTGAAAAAAAGGAGGGGTGGGTGTATGCCCCAGGTGTGCTATGCTAAGGCGATCACACAGAAACAAACGGAAGGAAGCGACATTTTTTGAAATGCTGACACCACACGTGTACAGCAGTAAACACCAGATGCAAGGCACTGTATCGAGACACATACACACACACACACACACACACACACACACACACGCACGCACTGTATGGAGACTGTCATCTCTGAGTGGGTCCAATAGAGGAAGGCATTTGTCTGGGGTCTCTAACCACAGTATCCTGAGCACGTTGCTCCTGACTGTGCTGAAGTCTGAACCCACAATGATAATTCAGACAGTGACATCAGCTAGTAGCTCTCAAACAAACACAACACATAACCCAGCAAGGCATAACCCAGTGCTTTTCACTGTTGTTTGAAATCAGTTATTTATGTAATCGCAACCCCTGTCAGAAGTACAAATAAATCCTGACGGATAAGTGTTCTGGGCAAAGGCATGTGTCATGAGACACAATCAGATCAAAGAAAGGAAAAAAAGGCTCTTGAAATATAACAATGCATTGGAAGAGGAACAGTAAAACAAAACTTTTCTGCCTGGGAGTAGGATTTGGAGCACAAGCTCAATTGACTCACAATTGACAGTCACATAAACAAGGATTCAATGACAGCTTGGCATTAGGAAAGCCTGCTGGAGATCTGTGAACACTGACAAGTATACACCTCCTAATGCTGCATAAAGGCCCTCTGGTAACGTGAGGTGTCATGTGAAATTAAAGTTAATTAGACCCATCTGTCTGCTCTACTTGTGATGTTTACTGTTGTCAATCTGGCACAGGTCGACTAATCTTTGCATGAAGCAGCTAGTTACAATTGATCATAACACAGAGCTGCGCTGAAAGCCATTGCTTATATTTGCTGGGAGTTTGTGCCCCATCTTAGACAGCAATGCACCAGGCTAGAATTCTAGAGGAGTTTGATTTCCCATTGTGACCTCCGCCAAGGTTGTGATCTCCGCCAGCGTTTGTCTGTTTGTCTGCCTGTGAGCAAGATGACTGCATGGATTTGGATTAAAGTTTTGGACAACGTGGGTATTAGGACAAGGAACAGGTGATTACATTTTGGTGTTGATCCGGAACAATGTCTGGAACTTGTATTGGGTCAGTGACCCTATATGGCCTTGGCGGAGGTCTGTGCTCGCCGAGTGCTTTTCTAGTTGTGGAATGGGGCATGGAGCAGTGATCAGTAATCCCCAATGGAAGTCCTACGGAAAAAATACATGATTCATATCCTATTTGGTACAACCTAGACCGAATATCAAACTGGCAGCTAACGCTAACTAAATAGGGCCAAAGTGAGTTTCTGGTCCAGTTAGTATTAGTTTGGTGGTTTGCTATTTGGTGTTTGTTGAACCAAATTCTGTCATTTTTTTTTTCTAGAGCTTGGTGACATTCGACAACAGGGCTATAGTAGGAAGTACTCAGGCTTTACTAAATAATGCAATGAAATATATATATATATATATCATGGGGATATCTGGACATATGATGTCCTAAATAACTTGTACAATCCTATTCAACTTTTCTACATTTATTCTTAGAATTCTAAAATGATGATTCAGCTTTGCTGTGATCCTTGAGACTTGGAAAGTCATAGAATAAGAATCAAAAAAACAAAACAAAACAAAACATACAAACAAACAAAGCAAACGACTGGCCGTGTACAACTAAGGAAAAACTAGTTAGAAAATAATCACAGTTCATTTTAATAGATGAGTCAGTCCCTCGCCTAGGACAGGATTCAACCTGCTCTTCTAAGTGGTCATGCTTAGTAACACTTCAGATGTATTGTTGCTAGACTGAGGGATAACATGTAAATCCACATACACCTACATTTGCTCATGCTTACAGTGACTCACATGCATGCTCCGTGAAATGGCAAGAACCTGTAACAACTGCAATTTGTTATCTTAAGAATCACTGTGCTGCTTCCAAAGATACTTACAGTCACTAGTACCTGCAGAACGCTGTGTGTGGTTGAAATGAAGGCATGCAATTACAAGGACCAAGTGTTTTCTGAATTGACAACAACTGTGAGAAAAGACATTTAGTGCTCCTAACCAGTCATTGTGATGGCCCGTCAGAGAGTGTGAGCCCGTGAAGAGTTAAAATGTTTACTCCGGGGTGATGAAGTCACTAGGGCAAGAGCAGAGCTGTGATTGGTTTAAGTGAGGGTATGTAATTATGTAAGTATGTTTGTGCCAAGTCATGGAAGGTACCGTACTTTCCGTGTCCTGCAGATGCTCCCAGATCGCCTGGCCGTAAGGAGGAAGAGAGGGAACAGATATTCAACTGACAGCACACAGGGCTGGAGAGAAGGCATGGTCCTCACGATGACACATATTCCTACTACACTCTGCATTCGGACTGAATATTTTCAATAGAATGACAGTGGCTTGTTGTTTCACATCCTGTGTGACTGTATATAATTCACACATAGCATGTGCTACATTTCTCTCATTTGACACTATGAATGTATATATATAGTCTTTTTTTCCTCGTCTTTGCACCAAAATGTGTTTTTAGCAAGAACATAGTTCCTTTAATGCATAAGCATCTCACATAAACAATGTTGAAATGATCATTTTGCCATGATTGCCATTTTCTTCAAAGATCCTTCCTTAACATACATATTCCCTCTCTACTGAAAAAAGGACAATTTCACACACTGATATAACCCTGTGAAGGTTTAGGAGTTCAACTCGAGCCAAAAACAAGAAGTTCAAATTAAAGTAGGGCACAACTTCACTCTCATGTGCAAGATTAAACAAGATTCTCTGAACGCCTGTGCTTTACCACAGAGTATGTGTCACACATATGTCTGTGTTAGTTCAGGGCCTCACGCACTCTGTGAATTACCACAATTTGTAACTGCAATTTTATCAAGAGCCCACTGTCACTCTACATCCACCGGTCAACACTAATAAATAATTCCTTACTGATGACCATTCGTACATTCGCAAAGAATGTACCGCTTACTGAAAAAAATGAATGTGGAGTTCTCTTTAATAGTGTGGAGTCAGTCAAAACAAACATTTGTTGTTTGTGGTTGTTGAGTGCTGTCGATAGGAACAGGAATGAGAATATTTGGCACAACGAAAACCGAATAGCAAAACAGCAGCCAATGCTAATGATGAGGGCAAGGGAACTTTGTTTCAGTATGTTTTCCTGTTCTGCATTCAGTTAGCGTTAGCTGTCAGTCCTATTCAGTTAGCGTTAGCTGCCAGTCCGAGATTCGAACCCACAATTTCAAGACTACTAGGACGCTAGCCAGGTTCCTTTACAACAGCTATGGCAACCCCAAACAACAGGCATATGGGCTGTATCTGTTAGATTTGGATAAATAAGCACATTTACACTAATAGTTAAGAAGAGAGTAGCTGACAAGCATATTTATTTACAGCATTATTGCACATTTATTATGGAAGCATAGCAAAAATTCAGTGCAAAATACAAAATACCTTTTTAAAAAACTGAAAATAACAAAATGCTACAAATAAACTGGGTCCCATGAGGTGGACATCGGTCAGCTTCTGCAGGCCCTCAGTGAAAACGTCCTGACCATGTTGTAATGTGGAGTCTGTCTAAAATTATGGCCCCTCGTCACTGCCTACTGATGTTCAATGCAAAAAGAGTTGTTCTGAAATATAAGGCTATACAGTAAAAGGTTTGTACAATAATGCTAATGAAACTACATTACATGACAATACTGGAACTCTTGGCCAATCGCAAGAGGAAATAACATACCGTTATGAACACACAATGCATAGGAATCAAAAACAACAGCCAAGATCTCACACTCGCTCACTCACGTTTAAAAAGTTTGCAGCTCCCACAGGTTTCTTTCACAACTCTAAGTCTGACTTAGATACAGTACAAAATAGGATCTTTGGTCTTACTCACTGACTGATGATACAAAACGATACAAAAGACTCTGTGGTGGTCTTCTGGCACAGAAAAATACATTGCTATATCTTTTTTTTTTTCAAAGAGGTGCAAAACAACGAGGTGGTTTCTGTTAAAAACTTCGGGTGGGGTGAAGAGAAATGAAAAATTAATCCACCACATTATCAGATCAAAACATTGATGTGTTACTTTTGGCTTTCTTTTACACAGAGGTCACTTTTGTAACTGATGACTTTTTGGCTTCTCCCTCCAACTATTCACTTCTGCTCCTGAATCCACGCCAAGCTTTTAACTGTCCCACAAAACACTTATAAAAGTGCCAACTGCTGACAATGGCTTGCACTTTAAAGGGACAGATTGCATTATGGGAAGAATGACTGTTTGATTGAACTTTATAAACAGGATGAAACCTCCAGAAGATGGCACACACCAGAGTAACAAATACAATGCCCTGTAGTACTTGATTTTCCCACTAACCACACCCACTGCCTTATTAGTCATGAAAGCACAAAAAAGTCCCGAAGCAACACTTGATCAGACACTGTCTAACAGGTCAGGTGGTTATTGCCCCTGTAGAAGATGTGGTCATCAGTGAAAGAAAACAAAACAAAGCATAACAATAATAACCTGCATCTGAAACCCTGTTTCCCTGGATCCAGTTCATTTGGTGGTTTTCATTGACAAAGCTGCTCTCCCCTGTGGCAGAGTCTGGTGTTAGATGATCTTTTAAATGACCTGGCACTTGAGCAGCTGGCCTTCCTACGCCAACACTAATGTTGTGCTGGCAAATAAACACGCATCTGAAAAAGTCGAGGCTTGCCAAAGGTCACAACAGTGAAGTGATTGATGTTTTAGTACTTCACGAACAACGAAAGTGTAAGACCGGTGTCGATTCCCCCCCAGCCAATCAGATGATATTCTTTCTCTCTTCTCCCGCCTACCTCCTCCCCTCCCCACTAATCAGGCATAAATGCTTTCACTGTAAAATCAGAACAGTATTCTACACTTCCATTTACTACAAAACTGAGTGATAGAGGGTTTAAAAAAAAAAGTGATTTTTTTTTTTTGCAATGTCAACACACACACAAAAAAAACAGAAGTGCCAAATCTAAGACCGAGACACCCGCGCTCGAGAGCTAGCGTGGCGTTTGCAGGAACGTCTGAGATATGCTGCTATGCTGCCTGATGACCACTTCAACTTAAGAAATTATGTCTATACACAAATGTACAAATAAATAGATACAAAGTATAAAACAAACAACAAAAACAGACAGAAGAAAAAACAAAACAAAAGAAAGATCAACAAAGAGGAATGTTTGTATCCGCTGCGTACACAGGGGTGGCTGGCGCTGGTCAGTCCAGGCGATCCACAGCATTTAAGGCTCAGCTTTCCACTATCATGCAGGAAACAAGAAACAAAGATGAAAAATATCCATGTGCTGCAGATTAACACAAACAAACACTAAAGCGAAGAAACAAAAAAAAATTCCCCTTGATCATGTAATACATCCCCATCTTTCATCGCTGATCTGGTGCGGTTGCTATTGCATCAGATCCAGATCCCAAAAGCAAGTCCAACTGAACTGGAGCTCCACAGGATTCGCACATCCGTGATAGGACAACCAGTGGAGAGACAGCACCGCGCTGCATGAGGTGCCATGAGCTTGTCATATTTACACTAAGTACACTATACATAGGAAAAGTTCAGGTGCTACATGTCTGCTGGGTTTCCCACTGTCCAATCAGTCATCTCCTCCTCATGATGTACTGAAAGAGTCGTCCAATCAGAAGGCCTAGAAAGAGCATTACGCCAGGGCCATTGGGCAGTTGCTGTTGCAGATGGGCGAGGAGAGCCTGGCCATTCCCACCTGCTGGAGCCTGGCGAGATGGAAAACAGAGATTGGTTGAGTTAATGACATGATAAACAACTACAACAACAATTACAAAAAAACACAGGCTAACAGGAAGGCTTGTTTTCTTTTTAATTTACTCAGGCAGCTGTGCTCAAGCGCTCATGTGAAAGTAGGCAGTGGAGAAAAGCAATTCTCTGCCGGCTCAAAATTACTCACACTAAATTGCTGACGAGGTAACTTTCACTAAGTGGTTCAATGAGCCTCAACATAAACAACGAACACAGACTAGATCCCACAAAGATTAGGGCATTTGCTAGTCTTTAGTGAGTAGTACACTTCTTCAGTGTGTACAGGCTAGACACAATGAACTGTGTACGGACTGTGCATTGACATTTTTAAGATGAATTCCCTCTTTTTACTTGGGGGAATTATCCGTGCCCAGGTCAGTGCAGTCTAGTGAAACTTGGTCAGTGAGCCAGTGAGGTGGTGGTGGCCTCGGCAGCCTTGGCAGTGGTGTGCGGCTGGAGCAGGTGTCCTGTTCTGGCTCAGCTGCCAGCATACCCCAGCCGCTGCCTTGGCACAAAAAGGAGTTACTGCGATAAGCGTTGGCAATAGGCGTGCCCCCGTGGTGCTCTCAGCGGGAGAGACGCACAAGGAAACTGCTCCAGAAAAGCACACTTCCGCGCGTACACACACACACACACACTTCCCTTTCAGAAAATAAAAAGAATAGAGCGAGAAAGAGACAAACACACACACGCACGCACACACACATAAACATAAACATTGCCGAGAAGATTTAGGCCCTTTTCTGCCTCTTCAGCTCCCCTCCACACTACAACCACCCTCACCACTTGATTACCATCTCTGACAGTCAGGCTTAAGATGGCTCTACTTAGCAGAGTGACAAAAAGAAACAAACAACAATAAAAACAAAATACAAATCAACAAAAACAGCAGATTGCTTTTCTCACATTACATTTCCAAATCTGATGCAGACACCAGGCTGGCAGGTGTGTGTGTGTGTGAGTGTGTGTGTGATGACTTGGAGGTGATCTTGAGAGGGAAATAAAAAGGGGTTGAATATACAGGGCACATGGCATGAATTAAGCCTTGGAGGCGCTGGGTACTTTTCTCTTTTATACAAATGAAGAGGGAAGGGCAGCAACTCTCCCGGATGAATGATGAAAGGCTGTGCCAAAAATCACAACGTGCCCTGTCGAAATACAGGCAATTGTGTTGCTGTCCGCACACAGGAAACAGGTGAGTAGGAAGTGTTTTTTTTTTTTTTTTGAAGGTAGAGCAAGACCATTCCAGTGAGAGTGATATGGTGCGGTAGCCTTGTGTTGCTAATGAGCACATTATGTAAAGCGATTACTTTAGCTGAATGAAAACAAAGAAGGTTCGATCTGTGGGGGGTGTTGCGCACTGACTGGTGCGACCTTCGACACAGTGCTCTTGGCAAGACACGAAGGCTACTTTTACATGCTGTACTACATACTGCTCGACAAACTGATCTTACCTGGAAAGAAATACTTCTCAATCAGTATTAGCAGAGACGGTTAAAGCTCTAAAGGGTTCTAAAGTATCCTTGGTGTCAGTATACGGGCATTGTGTGGTAGAACATTTTGGAAACAACCTAGATGTTTTGAGAGAGAAAAAGAGGAAAATGAGAGGGGAAATGGTCCATTTAATGAACTGGGATTAGCCTATTGTGGTCCTTAAAAGCTAAGTCGCTTTTTTGTGTATGCAACTTATACCAGTCCCAAAGAACTCAAACGCCTCGTCTTTCTGCGTGCAAAGCTGCCAGGCTTACTGCAGCCTACGGACATAAAACACACAAATGCTTATTTATCACAGCGAAATCTACAAAACCAAATCTCACTTGCATTGAGAAATTAGTCAAACACTTCTCTTTTTCCCCTTCTGAATGTGACTGTCTACCAAGGCGTGACACTAGGACGTCAGACAGAGCCTGAGTCATGTAAATGGAACACTGTGTGAGTGAGAGAGAGAGAGAGAGAGAGAGAACAGTGAAAATCTATAAGACCACATGCAAGCCAAACAGAAAGCCACAACTTACGGGGCCAGGGTGCTGAAAAGCTATCCTCGTGAGCTGGGAGCGCGGCCCACAATTTGCCGTAGATGACATGCAATTTGACTAACTTGCTAATATGTTTGCAGATGTGTGTGTAGAGCTGCCAGAGAAAAGACGAGCGCTAACGCAAGACAACTCCTGAGCCTGCACTCTCACTTTACCTAAAGAGTTATGCAGCTGTGAGCTGAGTTCGCTTGTGAAAACACACACACACACACATTACACTCCCTCTCACATAAACATGTGCACTGTCACACAAATACACACACGCACAAACAGATGGCTTCAGAGTCTATTAAAACACACACACTCACACATGCACACACATACACACACACTAACACCATGCACGGATCATTTTGTGTGGGAATCTGAATAGTTTCTCTGTCATCTTTTTAAACAGGCTGTCTGGACACAGAGGGTGAAATACTAGATTCTGTTAAGTACTGCAGAAGTAACACAAATCACAAGTGATAGGTCTATAAGAAGGGCTTCAGGTGCACTGGCGGGCAATGAGGGAGAACTTGAGTCAGCAGTCTGCACAGATGGAACAGCAGCTGCTGAACGCTACTTGCTTGGTCTTAAATATGTCAGGTAGAGGACGTAAATATAGTTCTAAGCACTGTCGTGAAATCTGCACATTAAAAAGATAATATTAGAAATAAATGTGCCGTAAAAGCAAGTCTTTGTTTTTTAGAAATAAGAAAGACTCAATTATGCAAACGGTCTCTGTTCAGAGAACAACACAGAGAGCTGGTGCTCTGTGGTCCAGCGTTAGTGAGGGTTGTAAACTAAATGCTTAAGTGTACAATTTGTCTCCTTGGAGCATTTGATGGCGTGACTCCTTTTGCAGGATGACGCTACGAGGACATCATTAGCGTTAGCGGTAAACAGTGTGGGATTGAAGTTGCCTTCGTTAGCTGGTGCATTATGAGCCCATCTCAATGAAGAACCAGAGAGAGATGTTGGCTGCTTTAGAATAATAACATCTCTCCCCAAAGCCACACATCTGCTCTGCATTATTTCAACCCAATCGCTGCTTGACTTGCTCGGTCACTGGCTTGCGTTAGCATTTCACCAGCCGCTACCCGCTAATTCCCGCTACCAGAGCCCACAGAGGGAATTTCCTCTGAAACAGTCACCAGTCACCAGTGTGAAGGGAGTGGAAGGAAGAGAAAAGGATGAATGACACACACACACACACACACACACACACACACACACAGAAATCCATCATGGTAAAACTCGTGACCAATTATGCCAGTCGCCCATATGCTAATTCACTATGCACCTGCGAGTCCTTCCCAGAGGCCTCGGAGTTCATGTGAGCCATTTAACGCAACATCACAAAGCACAAGTGCACAAAACCACGGGAGAAAAAGACAGCAGGGATTCTGGGAATCCTGTGGGCTCATTCTTACTATTAAAGAGAAACAGAGACTGTAAAAACGTCAATGCTCAATGGTCAGGCAAACCCGACGACCACAAACAAATATTGGCTGGGTGTATTCAAATTATACATGCCATTTACATGGTCGTTGCATTATTCTAATTGGACAGAAAAGAATCATATAGGACTGTGTGTGTGTGTGTAATCATATAGGACTGTGTGCGTGTGGCCGAGAAAGAAACAAATAAAAGCATCCAGAGAGCTTTTTCCTGTCAAAGACATGTGACAACAGCAGTTGTGCCAAGCAGCAGCAGACTCGCAGCAGTGTTAGCGGCAGCTTGAGGCTAGGCTAGGCCTGCAGTTACACAAGCAGCAGTAGCAACAGCAGCAACACTAGCGTTAGCCTAGTGCCCCTTGGAACCTGTGTGCAGACTGCCTGACCCTGCAAGATAATGACAAAGAGCAGGTCTGCTGGGGCCAGAGAGAGTCTCCACGGCGCTGGAGAGGCGGGCCAGTTGGATAATTAGAGCCCAGAGGCTAAACACAGGGTAAACACAATGAAGCCGCCGTGAAGCCAGGCACAGTGACGTAGCCCCGCAGACGTCTGTCGTAGCCAGGCAGAGAGGCAGGGTAATGCGCTATAGGCCCTACTCCGCCCAACTCATCTCAACTCCTACACTTCCCTCCCCGACCTCCTCACCCAGCCTCCGCACGTGTGGTATGGTGGTGCTTGTTAGCAGTGACGCTAGACGGAGGAAACGGACACCCGGTATCGTGTGTGTATTTGTGTGTGTGTCTGTTCCCCTGTGTGTGTAGTAGGCTCTTCGGTGACTCGCTTCCTGTATTGCTCACAGGCTGACACCCCCCCCCAACACACACACACACACACACACACACACTTCACCCCTCCCCTCTCCTCTTTCCAGCTTCTTACTCACGCTATCCTAGATCTACTTGGTCTCTGTTCAATCTTCCACAGTCTTTCTTTCTCTCTCTCTCCTTCTTTCTTCCATTTCTCTCTCTCTATCATTTTTCCTCTCTTTTTTGTTTCACTCTTTGCCACTGACACATTGAAACACTTGAGGTCAGAGCGAGCTGGAGAGGAGAGCTGTGGGGAGTCCAAGCGAGTCTCTGGCAGCAGTGTGTCACTGCCCCCAGGCCTGACTGCAGGGCTTTGTCATACACACATGTGGACAACAGAGGGGAAGTTACCGGACAGAGACAGCCAAATATGGGATACTACTCTTACTAACAAATACTATAGTTGGTGTGTTTGTGTGTGTGTGTGTGCGTGTGTACCCACTAGATAAATAACATTATATGACTTCAGGCTTGGGCATCTGAGGACGGTCTATTGATGTCTGTTGAGATTCCACAATAATACCATTTGGTCTTCCAAACTCCATTCCAAATTCCACTGGCTCTGACTCACTACTCCTTGGAGTCTACCAGCTAAAGGCAGAAGGTGCAATGTCAAGACTTGAACTGACAGGCCATTCAAAATGTGTTGCTTGTCCCTAGTGGAAAAGAGGTACACTTCAATATGTTTGTAGCACATTTAAAGTATCCTACAAGCAAGGAAAGTATAGTCTGTCCTATAATGAACTGTGCTTACATGCACTTGAAGTGCTGTTTGTTTGTGTTTTTCCAAATATATTTTTCAATGCACTGACAACACACCAGCATTGCATTAAAGTACATTTTAGAGTGCTTAAGCATACATATTTGAGGGCCTAAACAATGCAACTAAAGTGTACCAAAAAAGTATCTTGAGTTACCTGGGGTAACTTGGTTGTTCTGAAGGCACATGAGCTCCCTGGAGAGAGGGAATGCTACATATGATCACCCATAAATTCTCCGCATGGACACTCATACTTCTAAATACTCCCCCACTCTTGTCCTTGACCATCCCCTGCAAGATTAAAATTACTAGTGTGTAAAAGTGCACAGAGGCTTAAGAGTGCAAGATCGCTTGGGAACTTGCTTGAAACTAAAACATCTGCTTCTCTCTCGCTCTCCTCTCATTCTCTTACACTCTCCAATCTTATTGCCTCTGGTTTAAGTTGGGTCACATTTTTTTTTTCTGATAGACCTGGCAGAAGCCCGACCATTAATGTCAATGCCGTATGCTCCTACCGGCTGCTGTATATGAGTTTACACTGTTAAGATGATGTGAAATCCACAGTACGGTCTCAAAAGGCCACGCGACTTTAAGAGCGTGGGGGCTCAGAAATAAAACCCCTCCAGCCTTCAGCTAGACCACAATCTTCTGTCAGGGGGAGGGGGTGGGGGGGACTTGTTGGCTGGGAACAGCCTTGTGCTGAATAAGAACTGCCTGTTCTATAGTAACAAAGACATAATTAACCAGTTTGCCATTGTCAGGCAGTGGGGCAAAATAACAGAAAAGTCAAAAGATTAAAAACTGCAAGAAAACTCTGTGCAGTAGTGCACAAGGTACCTTATGTTCAGTATGCTGATAGGGAGTAATCTTTAATCCCAACTGTAAATAAAGTGATGCAATACATGGAAAGTACTCCCCCCCTTCAAAAAGAAGTCTACGCCTGTTTTAACAGGGCATACATCCGTTACAGTGGTAAGTAACTTTCCATCATAAAAAATATGCAAACACTTTTGCAACCAGCAAGTAAGAAGCTGTCATCTTCTCCTCATATGCCCACATAACGAGGGAAACATGGAAATATTAAAGCGCAGATCAAAGAGATGATAGCACCTAGGCTGGAAACTGTATGCTTGTGACAGTTTTCCTTTTCTTTTTTCCTTTAGCAAATAAATAATACAGAAAAAGAAATTCCCTTGGTCAGAGGTAAGTGAATGTTGCTCCATACCGTGAAATATTTCATCACCTTCTTGACTTAATCCTCTGGTTTCTCTGCAGGGCTGTCAACACTCATTGCTGGTGTCTCTCATGGCCCAGTATACGGTACTCACCCTGTGAAAGTACAGGTGGTTGAATTCATCGCCAATGCGCCGCAGCTCCTGAGCTATCTCTTCTGGTTGCATATTCCGCACGCTAGTGGCTCTAGGGTGGGCTCTAGAGGGAGGCTGGGGGGCAGCCAATGGCTCTGAAGAGAGATGACCAAACAAAACAAACAAACAAAAAAAACACACAGATGCAATGAATATTATTACACAGAATGCCATATAAAATCCTGCATCCTTCTCATAAACATGTTTCGACGAGAACTCCGATGAGTCAGTGAGGACGGAGAGGAGAGAGTGGTGTGTGTGTGTGTGGTGTGAGTGTGTGTGTGTGTGTTTGTAGCTGGTGTGAACATGCTTGCATGCAGTTTACTACAAACTCTATTCAGGGCGTTCTGGTCCAAGTGTGGCGTCATGAACAGGGAGGGCATTGAGAGTGTGTGACTAAATTTTGAATCATTTAGAAAACATTTTGGGGTTTATAGCTAATAGCGGAGAGCCAGCCTGGCTGAACTTACGCTGATCTCTTGCAATGACTCAATACATTCTGCTATTTCTCAAACCCAATCATAACATGACCACAAGGCAGATTGTCCCCTGGACTGTAGAATGTATATTACCAATTTCATTCTCATTATTACTCAAACACTACAACAATTCAAATATTAACAATTTCTTGGGCAAACCATTTGTTGTGCGTAATAAATCTTTATAACATCATTATAACTACAAATTTATGTCAATTACTTACTTGGCACAGACTTGCATTATAATTACGGAAATGGCTCCTACACCATCTATGTTTTTCTTCTGATTGCAATACAATGTTAAATGCTGAACACCACTGATAATATATAAGGATGTCAAATACAGAATCTCATAGTTTTTTTTATAATAAAAGGATTCAAAATGTATTTGTGTATCTGACATCTGAAACATGTCCAAATGCACACTTCAGTTTGCGCAACAGACCAGCCAAGATCAGATACGTTATTGTTGTTTTTAGCCATTAAGAAAAGCCTTTGTGACATGTTGCACGTGAAACATTATAGCCTGAGATTTAGGGAGGCGATAGCAGGGAGATCTCTCCTCCTATCTTGTTAGTTCTCGGTTGGAAAATGGCCAGACCTGGAACTCTGTCTACACCACACAAAAGCTCCAGCTCTCTATTTTGACTGGAGTGGTAATTCTACTAAGACCCCTGCTTTAGGGCCCCATCATGCAAGAGGCTGCATAAACGAAACAAGCAATAGGTTCCCTTTATCATGCCTACAGAGAAATGATATACAAACCCTTTGGTCATTTTGTTTTTAACTTTGGGGAGCAGTTAAGAATGGTTACAAAAGCTACATCCCCAACACACACACACACAAAACATGCACATGCAAACATAAGATATGCAAGATTGTTAGACACTGATGAGGCCTATCTGGAAAGGCGATGGCTCTATTTGAAAAGTTGTATCACGACGCACTGGCCTGAACGCTAATCATACCTATTTTCGAGATGTCGCTGTGCGATAACACTTGCCACAAACCTGTGTCGCATGATGTTCTTTGGGCGCCACATCCAGATAAAACCAGACTGAAGTACTGAAGATATTTTGCTACATTAATGAAAAAAGTCAAACCTTTTCTGCATGAATTTCTGCATAGGGCTGGAATTAATGTTCCCTAATTGTTCACATGTATCGTAATCGCCCCCGTCAGACTAACTTTAGAACACATTGCATGCTCTAGAAGGTCGTGCATAAACGTCATGCAAAAAAAACAAACAAAAAAACGGAGGTAGAGCAAGATGCGGAGATCAAGTCCAACTAACTGCCCCTCATCGAGCATGTGACATAACTTATCGTTCATATCGGCTCATCTCCACTGAATGCATAGTAAACTAGATGCTCAAACGGGAGTGAGTGGACTTTGATGAGGCACAGTGACGGAGTACACTTCACAAGTGCATGCAAGACAACCGTCAGTGGGTGCTTACCATGACTCGAACTGCTGTGTTGAGTCTGAGACAAGCGTTGCACAGCATGAATTATGGCTTGACTAGACGGACTTGGCGTTTGTGTTGACTTATCAGGCCTACAGCACGGCGTTAGTGGGGAGCTTGGTACAGAATCAGACGAAAAATATCCAATGGAAGAGCTGGACACTGTTCGGTCACCATGGGGATTTTGTGACATGGTCAGTCCAGATCGGGTTTGGTCTCCCTCAGTCAGCCGAGGTTTGTCAAAATGCTGGGGTTGGGAGTCGGCCTCGTCAACCGGATGAGTCTCTCCGCTGCCCCCTCGCTCAACTACGGTGGCTGGGCCATTCGCAAGGTGACGGTCCTGTCCTCTGCAGGATAAATACAGTGTATTATTACGCATTTTACTTTGAAGACGCCTGCGTTTTGATTTTTGCATTTTCCCATTAATTATAATGCAGACTAGAACAATCGACGTCAGCTATATTCGAAACCTAATAACCGACTAAACAGAGAGATCCAAACTGCTCTAGTTTTATTTAATTTTGCCGGTCAGAAGCTGTTATCTAATCAGTTTTCGCGTTCGTGCACAGCAGATTCATGTTTTTGATGTAAAGGTCCAAGTGAGTTTCACTTAATTTTTTTTGGCTCGTGCGTATTTCACCGAGTCAGATCCCGGCTCTCATTGTTCAGCACAGATGATTGCCGCTCGTTTGAAAAAAAGGAAAAAAGTAGAATGGCTGACTAGTCTTGTTAAGAACTGCGTCACAAATAAACTCCAGTTTAAACCAAGTTTACTTCCTAATTCTCCCTTCGACGTGAACGACTGTTGTTCCCTTTCACTCATCTCAACTAAACACATTATGGCCGTCCTTGGAAACTGACAGCTATGCTGTATGCAGTGTTGGAAATAACATTCAAAACTAATTACGCAAAGAAATGTAAACGCGCGATGGAGGCAAATATCACCCATGCACTGTATCAGCCTACGAGACGTATGAAGGTCGACCTACTTTGTATGATGTATGTAAATCTATAACTGAAATGTCAGACTTACTCCCAGATGCGCGCCGCTTAAACTGCAAGCGAATAGCCGACGGCAACTTGAGGTAGCCAAGGAATCATTTTAAAAGCACGAGCAAGATTAAGGCTGTGACAACATTGAAGGCTCGTGCGTTCGGGCCGCTTTGTTATGAAAAACTTCACAGCTGCGTCAGAATATTCATAAGGCGACAGCGAAACGTGTAGCGTCCGTTTGTGATTGGATCACCGCTTCGCTGAGTGGCAGACCAAAACGCAAACGAACTGTATCCAAAAAATTCCCTCTAGCTTGTCTCAGCACACCGTGCTGCCCCCAAGTGACGAGACTCATGAAAAGTAAGAGATATGCTATAGTCTCGAAAACCCGGGCGCGTGGGGACAAATTTTCCTCTTAATGTTACGCTGACACTAAATTTAAAACGATCGTTCTGGTTTTTTGGATAGTGGGTAAAACTGTGCTCCTCGTTTACGCACACACGTTTACTTTTACGCTCGTCGAAAACGATACTATTGTAATCAATCGCTATCTTGCGTGTAGACACATACAGTATATTCTCATTCTATTCTATAACGTATTACTCTTCGCATATATATAACTGCCGTCCATCGTGTATGACAAATACATTTAGTGACATCGAACTCAGTTTCCAAAATAAAAGATCACTTGGTGACGCTTCTTGAGCAACTATATAACCGAGAGCTGCGTCCGCGGCCCCCGCGACGGCGAACTCATAGGAGCAAAGATCAGCGACTGAAATTGATTAAAATGTGATTTAATGATGCATGGTTGTAAAACAAAGCATTACGTATTAACCTGCTGGTGCACGACATGATGACCAGTCTGAATAACTTTGCAGCTTATATATTCGAGAAATAATTAAATTACTTCTTGTGGTTTTCACTTGAGTTGTCTTGTTTTGTTTACTACGTGGGGGCAACAGTTTGGGTAAGTTTTGTGGAACACATGCAACCAGTTCGCTTTCTGTAATCACAGCGCAGCGTATGCTACCGGTAAACTGTCTTCAGCAAGCGCACAACGGCACTCTGGTAAGTAGCGTTATGGTCTAAGTTCAAACAAAACAAGAAAGTTTATTGTAACACACTTACCTATGCAAATATGACATCGTCAAACGCTTTCAGGGATCATGACAGCCGTGACACTGACAAGACAACGAAAAAGAAAATAATTCCGTCGTTTGAAGTCTCGTCTGACAGAAAATGTCAGATTGCAAAAAGCTTGCGAGCGCGAAGTCCAGAAAGTTTCCCGAATTGTCTCCAAAGTGAGGGGAATGTCACACTACGGTCTCCGTGAAACTAGCCATCTCGTGTATATCGTAGTCACAAGTGTAATAGCCTTTGTTTCGTGCCGCTGAAGTAATCCATCCCCTTAAAGAGGTTAGTCGCATCTGCTTGCTCTTGCTTCCCTGCTTAGGTCTACGCGGCTACGTCGTCCCGCCTACACCGTCTGGGTGGGGTCTGTTTTTTTGTCGCGCATCACTCCGACAAAAAACAAAACAAAAAAAAAACACAAACGACTCGAATTAAGTGAACGGTGTTTGTGAAAGTAACTGCAAAAAGCTGAACTTCAAATTTATCTATAGATAATTCCATGCGCAAGCAAAGCAGCAAAGACCGACTGTTACATGTTTAGATTTCCACTAGTTGTGGCTTAATGGTTCGAAAAGTTTGCTTTTGACGGTCAATGAGATATCAGCAAAGCATCATGCTTCTGTTCGTAGCCATTTCAGTTTTGGGATGTTTCATCTTCAGCACAGTTTGTCTAAACATGCACAACTAATGCACGCAGTTATAGAGGGAAAATATAAGCTTAGTATTGCCTACATGCACGTTGAAGGGGACTGTGTGTAAACATCTTAGGTATATGAACATCTTTGATGTGTATATAAATATGCAAGTTCCTTACCCCAGATTCATCTCACAAATATTGTACAAGGCAAGTATGACTCTTATGGATCAACTTCAGTACTATTACATTTGGGGATATATGGGGATCCAGCACAAAAATAAACACTTCTTAAAATTTAGTTTGAAAATGAGGTCCCAGATGAAGAGTGTGTGTGTGTACTTTAAATGTAATTTCTGTGGCAACATAGTTCCTACAGGTGGTGTCAGTAACAATTTTGCCAAGAGGATTCATTGCCAGCATATGTTTTCATATGTGTCATATGCATATTTCATAATCTGTTGCTGATCATGCATGATTGCATCATGTTCCACACCTTCACCCACGTTTTTGGAGCATTTATAAAGTCACCTGTCTGCCAGTGAAAGGCCAGCAATTTATGACACTGATCTGCCATGTGAAACAAGGTCATGATGGGCTGAGTTTATTGATATTTATTCTGAGAAGTATTTCTACCTTAACTTTACAAACGTAAAATACATCACATGCTTTGGCAGACAATGGCAAAGGTAAGCATATTTGTTGCATGCCAACTTGTGCAAAATATTTGAATAATTACAGTTACATACATTAAAGTATGTAATTACAGTGTACTAAAAAATGAAAAAGAATTGGTGATCATGATGACAGGAGCAAACAAAAGAAGCAAAAGAGAAACAGATGACAGCCAAAGACAGACTTTATCAAAATATGTTGTAGAAGATACAATCTCATCTCATATACAAAACATTTGGAATGATTTTCTTTCCTGCACAAATTACAACTGATATAATGGCAGTACCTCAAAAGTACTGTGAATACTTGGCTGAGTCTGTTTTAGCAACCCACTCAAATTACAACTGATATGCTGGCAGTACCTCAAAAGTACTGTGAATGGCTAAGTCTGTCTTAGCAACCCACGATAGCCCAGGTCAAATGAGTCAGAACTATGTCACAGACTCAGCCAATCCTTTGATATGCAGAATGTACCACAATCTAGCAGAGGGAGATCAGTCATTGTTGGCAGAGCTGCAGATACCAACTGGAACTACTGGTGCTCATTGTCTGGTGTTGAGCCTATTTAATTGAAAACTAAATGTCTGGTCCCAAAACCCGTAATGTAAGTTACTTACAAAACAGAGGCAGAGAGAATGACGATACTGAAAACAGGTCCTTTACTGTTGGCCTCAGGAGATGGTCTGCAGTGATCTGAGCCCTCAGCTGGTGTATACTGCCTTTTTATAACAATCTGGTTTCCTGTTGTCATAACTTCATAGCCCAATCATCATTTGACACTTCCTTTGTGCACTGAGCTCAGAATCAGTGTTCATAACTCAGTCAACCTGTATTCTACAAATGACTTAGCATTATTTGAGTGTCTCATTGTTGTCATACCTAATTAAACTGAGATGTTTGCGTCTCATCCCATCAGGATGTAAGGAAATAAACCATACCAGCCAGATGCTATCTGTTGCCAACAGTCAGCTTAGTCTGTGGCCCCTATAAGCAGAGCTTCAACAGTTATCAGTGAGAGGAGCTCTGCTTTGAAAGTTGTAGGGAAGATGTGCATTGCATGTGCACTTGTGTGTCCTTTCATGAAAGTATATTCTGACACCCTGTGTAGGGGAAGGCAATGTAGATCATAAGCATATGACTGGGCAAAGACACAACATAAGGCATATAAAACAAAACAAAAACAGAAATGAAACTTAACTTGAACATCTCCACAAGCTAATGTTGCACCAGGAAGTGGTGGCATAACACAAACACTGTGTTAAAACTCCACATATTGTATGCAGATAGATTCCTGTGGACCGTCAGATGTTAATAGTGAGTTGGCCAGGCCTCAGAGCTTCGAGAGCATCTTCTGTGCTGACGGGATCGGTGGCTGAGAGTAGAAGGCCCACTCAGCCCTTGGGTTGGCCACTCCAGCGATAGGAGCCTGAATACAGCACGCCGGGATGTTGAAGTCCGAGACCACCTTCAAGGCAGCATCCTTGACAGACCTACAGAGATCCAGCAGCTGCAGCACAGAGAAAACACAAACAGTAACCAGTAAATGGACTGCATTTAGATAGCGCTTTCCCCCTTCAAAGAGCACTCAAACTACTTTACAATTTGCCACAACCACCCATTCACCCCCACACACCGGTGGCAAAGGCTGCCATGCCAGGTGCCAACCTGCACACTGGGAGTGGGTTTGGGTTGAGGAGGAGCCGGGCTCAAACCTGCAACCCTCTGGTTGCCGAATCGCACCTCAACCTCCATGTATCATCATCACCATCACCCCCACAACAAAAGTGAGACAAGAGGGAGATGAGTGCTGGTCTCTAAAAGCACCTGTAATGGAAATCCTGTCTTTTGCAGGGCAGAACTACTGAAAAGCACTCTAGTGGAAACAGATATCACAGAGGAAATGACATAAGAGTATAGCGAACCAACAGGAAAGGCCACACAGTGGGATGTAGGAATACAGAAATGTACTGATGTGTGAATAATGTAAGCGATTGGAATGACTGATCCGACAAATGACAAATGACAAAACTGCTGGAAAAAGATGAAAGGGCAATCTGTGAGCATTTTTGACATCCAAATTTGACCTGCCATTTTTGGCATGGTTGCTTTAAAGTAACTGCTACCACTGTGACTGTAAGGCCTGCCAGCCATTACAAGAAATACCAGCTATCTCACAGCTTTGTTCAAACATGTAGAAAAGACATGGGTCCTCAGCAGACCTACAGTGTATTCTTTGTGTGTACTTAGTAACTTTATACTACATAACCAATGCATACTTATCAATTCATTATGTATATTTAATGCATGTTCCTCGCCATTCACAAGGAGGGCGCGTCACCTTTCATTGCATTCCCTGACAAAGCAATGGTAGACTCTGTGGCCACATTTTTTTTTTATCTGAGGGGCATTTT
>PYXC01002777.1:1207500-1377500 GCA_015244755.2 Tenualosa ilisha | reverse complement strand
TTTCATTAACATAAAAGTCAAAATTAAAACCAAGTTCTCATTGTCACGGTGGTCAGAAAAGCAACACACACTAGTTTTCCAAAAAACACAAAAGTTCCCAGACACAGAGGTGGAAACGTAGTCCAGAGGAAGACAGATGACCATTTCATTGCGTGCCATGATGCCACTCATGCCAGGACAGGTGTGTTTTCATCAAACAGCCGCAGGTATTTGGCTCTACACACCTTAGCCAGTGCTTTCCTTACAACCGCTATGCGTGACCTAGGCTATTGTAACGGAGAAGGTGTGTGTGTGTGTGTGTGTGCTTGTGTGAGGATGGGTGTTATGTCGTACACTTGTCTATGTTTGATTACGTTTCCATCTTGTATGTAACGATGTGTAAGTGCGAGTGCCTGACAGGGTTCTAGGTACTTAGAGGTTTGGCCATGGGCAATGGCATTGTTAAGCCTGCCACACAGACAGCCAAACCTTCTTCAGTGTTCATTCCCACTCTCACACTCTTCCTTGTATGCAAACGAGGGATTCTGTGGAAGAGAGAAAAGCTTAGCAAGGACTTATCACCAACCTATTAAGTCTCTTATCATCTGGGTGCCATCCCTGAACGGTCTTTGAAGGTCGACGCCCTTTCAGTATTTTCATGTCAGCCTGCTCTAAAGCAAAGCCTGGAAGTGACAGAGTGACACATGCCTCTGCTCATCACGAACAGAAACCACCAGCCATCGCACGCAAAAGGGAAACGGCCACTCCTAGCTATTTAACAGCACCGAGGTAGCTGCACACATTTTGCCAGTGGCATAGGAGTGGAGCACCAGACTGGTCAGTCCTGTGTCAATCCAACACAGTGAGAGCTACATGTGTGGTTCTCGTGGAATACTTTCAGTTTCTAGTTGTCTTGAACGTAGCTTTGCATTTACTGGTATTGTATTGAACAGAGCGGCCTCAGAGCAGTGGAACGTGATACCATAGGAAAGCTGCTTGATTTGCATGCTGACCTCAGTGGGTCTCCAGAGAGCACGGTGTTTACATGTTTTTGACAATGTTTCACTGGTTCACTATTTGGTCTACATTGTACCACATTCTCTAGTTCTTCTTCCTACCAACAACACTCAGTCAGCTCAAACAACAGGGTGATGGATGGAAATATTCCGGACTGTTGCTTTAAGAGCTGGACCAGTTTCATTGGCAGCCAGGCTGTGCTGGACTGGCCTAGGCGCCAAATCCAAAGACGACGATGATGATGATGATGATGATGATGACCACGGCCTGGCCGCCTTGTCAACGGAACCTAAAACGAGTCTGCAGGAAAAAATAGCCGGAACTGGGTGTTGCTCTGGCTAACCATCGGAGGGGTCACTGTGAGAATGACCGGCCCAAAGACGGACGACATGCTGAGCTCAGTGGGCAGAGTTCTGGAGCCTCCCTGTGTTGTTTTATAAGAACGTCTTCCACCGCACTGATTTAACACAGCTGAGTGCTGGAAATGGCTGCAATTGCCATCAAAAGCACTGTTCAGAGTCCATGAGAACAGGACAGGCTATCCGGGTACAGCGACAATCTCACGGACAGTTGCCTGAGATAATGAAATATAAATGTATTGTATATAAGTGGCTATGAACGACATAAAGACACAATTGGGTGACTTTTACAATGAGCTGTTTCTTCCATTCTATTTTTTTAAAAAGCTCTGCTGAATCAGCTTACAGATTCCTCAGAGTTCTTGTGTTTGCCAGAGAGAGGTAAGCTTTAGAACAGAAGTAACAGAACAGAAAAATAAAATAAATAAATAAATTAAATTAATAAAAATTAACAACAAAAAAACAAACAACCAAAAAAAAAAAAAAAACACCACTACCAGGGGAGACCCCCCTCAAAACCTCATATAGCTCAAGGTCAGTCACATGATTTGGTGTGGGATCCACCTAATCTCGTGATTGTACCCCCCACCCTGACGTGACCCTGTGTTTGTGTGTGTGTTTATGTATTTGTGTTTGTATGATGGGGGTTGGTGTGCTGTGCGGCCTCACAGGTGTGTGATCACCGATCTGCTCTGCGGTCTCAGGTCCGGTTCCCTGGTCTCTGCCTCGGTTCTGCTCCGCTGGGCACAGCTGCAGTGAGGAGTTAGTACTCCAGTGATACTCAGATGACAGGAGAGCACATGATCCCCCCAAGTCTCACGGCTCTCCCTGTGCCTCAGACAGAGAGCTAGCGCTCTCAACATGCTACAACAAGCTGACAATGGCCCAGCCAACCATGACAAAGGGAAACTCTCACGTGCTGTCACAGTACCACTGAGACACTAAGAGATACGTGGCTGGATGCGCAATTCATTCAGTTACCACCCTTCTACCACCTGGGAACAGATCTGACTTACAGAAACTTAGCAATGTATCAAAATTAGACAAATCTAACAAAGCAGTGTCACATGGTCCAGTGGTGCATTTTCTATTTCACAATTTATGTTGATAAAAAAAAAAAAGAATATTTAAAAAGAGGACGACATCAAGTGAACTCTGAAAGTCTCTAAACTGAACCCAGTCAGCTAAACAAACATCTGGGGGGGGAGGGGGGGTGACAGGTGGCAAACCTGGATAAGCTAAGCTATGGATAGTGGTAAATCTGATAATAGAAGAGCCTGGAGTCCTGATTCTCTTAACTAAACAAAGCCAGCAGGTTACTCTATTGAGAGGTTTACTACTCTCTCCAGCCCAAATTAGCTTAACAGGTTTATCACTTAACCAACTACTTGGAATACCCCCCCAGGTTGGTGTTTCCAGGTATTAATCAATCCAGCTGTCTGTGTGGCAGTAATATCTTGTTTTTGAACATACCCTTTGGGTGTTCTTGCTCTTCGTTATACCAGGTTTGGCTAACAAAGTAGCAATAAGCTGGGGCTCACAACAGTAGACTGCACATATCTGGGACTTGTTGATGAATTTATGCAAAAATACCAACAACAATAACAACAACAATAGCACAAATTAACCTGATCGCAGAATGTCAACCAACCAGTCCCACAGTGATAGGGGTGTCTCCTGCCCAAAAGGTCTTCCCAAAAAGGCAACACTGGATGTGGCGTCCCGCCCTGTAAGAGTGTGTGTGTGTGTGTGTGTGTGTGTGTGTGACATGCTGCTCAGATACAGGGGGATCAACCCTCCAGAAGGCCCACACGCCTGTGCTTATCTCCTGGGCCCAGCCCCCCTAAAAACAGCCACCCTTCCACCCCCTTGTCTCCAGATGTGCTGAGCAGCACCAGGGTTCCTGAAGGGTGTGGCAAGGTGGGTCAGTGCTCGCTCACACACACACACACACACATACACACACACACAAACAATGTCTGATGCTCAGGCCAAGGGGGCCTCATGGCTGTAGAGCGCACACACATCTTTGGGTCACGTGGTTTGTACATTGCAGCCCCCCCCCCCCCCCACCCTGCCCCAACACACATGCACACAAACACACAAACGCACACACATACATACACACACACACAAACACAACACCACCACCTCCACCCCTCACACCCTCCCTCAGTGTCAAAGTAGGCTTCAAACACAGCAGCAACAGTGCAATGGAAAAAGTGTGTGTTGCACATCGGCTGGGCACTGCTTCATTAGAAGAGGCTGGCTTGAGGGTGGCGGAATATGGGCAATGAGCTATTTTCAGTCAATCTCTCAAATGCAGTGTGGTTGTTTTTTTGTCTCTGTTTTATGTGCGTGTGTGTGTGTGTGTGTCAAGTATTAATACATGAGCGGACACTCTGTTACCACATCTGTGTGCCTGCGTGTACCTCTAAGCGCATGTAAGTACTCATATGTGAGTACACACTACTTCACTTCACCACTTCTGAAAACTTTCCATAGGAACAGTCTGATGACTCAAAGGGTGATCATAGTCTTTCATATCTTGTGGTATGAGACTGATTTAGAGTGGAAAACTGGTTTCACACGTACCTTTGTGAGCAAGGCGTGGTCTTCTGCGACCTGGCATTCTTGAATAGCCAGCGCAAACTGCTCTAGTGTCACTATGGAAACAAAATGAACACAAAAAATGTCACAAGTGTTCTCTGCAAGAAAAACAAAAAAAACTGCCAGTAATGTTCTATGCAGTAGTAGCATGCATATATTGATTTATAAGAATAAACGCCTATAAAAATAACATATAGTCTTGGAGGCTCATTCATCATACTCATCACATTACAACCCTACACAGCTAAAACCTTTACAACTATACATATGTGAAGTGATAGAAAAAGATGTAAAGGTTAATCCATAGAAACCACAGCCTGCAGATCATAATGATGTTGACTGAGTGATCTACTAAATGATATATATTTATGTACATATTTTGTTCTGCACATCTTAAATTCACTGTCTGTATTTTCAAACAACAAAGACATCAAAAGCACAAACAATCATGTTACCACCATAAAAACACACAACAGTAATTGAGGTTTATAAAATCTAAGTGTAGTTTGATGTTGGGACTATTTGAAGTCATGCATCCTACTAAGATCACATTATGCTACAAAGGTAGATTATACACAGTGCAGTGCTCTCCGACTGAAACCCACGGTCACCATCACAGTGAGGAAAATGTCACAACATCGTGATGAAAGTCATCTGAAGTCAAAGGTGAAAGTCGACTCTAAGATTAGCTTTTTTTTATCCAATACTGCACTCAAAAATTGCACTACTTAAATATACTAATTACTGTCTATGGGAGACTGTGCCTCTGCTCATGACTGCGGTATGGGGTGTTCATAGTAGTGTGTGTGTGTGTGTGTGTGTGTGTGTGTGTGTGTGTGTATGTGTGTGTATGTGTGTGTGTGAGTGGGAGGAGAGTGAGAGAATGGAAAGATTATGATCAAATGGGCCAGATAAAGCACCATACAACTCATTGGTTGACAACTTGCACACAGCAATGACATGCACACACACACACACACACAGACACACACACACAAAGATTTGCCACTGCAGACAGATACATGCAGACACACACCCACGCACTTACACTATTCACACACTTGCACACAAACGCCTGACATCATAACTCAAAAAGTTAACTAATCCATTCCAGCCATTCACAAAGTATAAAAATGTCATAAACCATTGCAATACTTCAATATTTCAACATCTGCCTTTGTTAACTTTCCTGCATCTTTCCACCTTCTCCTCAGCCCACACACAGTCTACACATCACCTTCTCTTAACAACAGCAACAAAAAAAAAAACAGCTTTCAATTACTCAACTCTGAAAACGTATTTGCCAAGTGAATCCACTCAGGCAGTCAAGACAAGACTCCCCCACACACCAGACAGTCGTCTGCTCTTTCCACGCCTGAAACGTAAACGTGCGATTCTGTCTCACCTCAATGAATAACTGCGCGACTCTGTCTCACATCGATGAATAACTTTTCTGCATCTTTCCACCTGCTCCTCTGCCTACATGCATGGAGGTCTAAACACCAAAGCATCACATCTAAAAACATCAAATCATTAGAGAAAAACGGTCTGCAATTAGTCATTACTTCAGACATATTTGCTAAATGAATCAAGCCTGTTCTCTGCCAGACTGTCTATCGCCTGCTCGTTCCACGCCTGAAACATGGCGGCGTTCTCCACTCGGTCTCACCTCGATGAATATGAGCCAAAGCCAGGCCGGTCACATGATGAAGACAGGAGTTCCAGGCCCCGAAAAAATCGTCTTTGTTCTTCTCAACCTACAGTTGAAAACACGTTGATCAAGATCTTCACATTGACGCTATAATGCTTGAGTGATGTGTTCAGGTCCATTTGTCATCATTCAAAACAACATGAGGCAACAAGACGGGTTAACAATATGATGGCTTAATCAGATGGAAATATCAGAGGGGGGAAAGTTATTCTATTCAAACATGAGATGGCCCTGGTGTGTTTACTCACATAAACAATGTATGTGTGTGTCTGTGTGTGTGTGTGTGTGTGTGTGGTGTGGAAAAAAAGTTTATTGTACCTTATTATAGAGCCTGGCAGCCAGACTGCGCTGCAGCACTCTCTCCCGATAGCTCACAGCTTTCAGGAGAAAACTCAGATCGCCTACTTTATCCATATTAAAGCCTAGGAAACTTACACACACACACACACACACACACACACACACACACACACACACACACACACACACACACACACAGAGAGACAGACACACACACACGCATGTACTTTCATCACTAAGGCATGTAAATCCAAACATATACAGTCTATTGGCTCTGGCACAACAAAAACTGCCCTGTCATTCAGAACATTAAATGTCCACTTTGTCAGTATGACATAAATGGAAGCAAAAGGTATTTTAAGACATACTGAAAACACAGTTTATGAGCAGCAGTTCATAGCAACAGTTCCTTCTAATAGCCATAGTAAGATAAGCAGAAAATCACAATAGGGAAGTTATCAAGAGAACATACCTGTAACCATATACTCAAACCAGATATCATTAGTTCAGCATATTTACAGAAATATATTTATTATGTAAATATATGTGTGTATATAGGTATGGGGTTTGATCAGTCTAAATGATCAGTCTTCTGATAGCAATACAGCACGTTTAACAGTTCGTTTATACATCCACTGATTCCACTGAGGCTAATGGTGGTACAAGAGCAACATGAAGTGCACTGAATAAAAAAACACTCTAGGCTTAGCAATGAGTAATTACACAAGTAGATGGAGCATATCTGCAACCACACAGCTTTTGGCCATTTTTATTCAAAGGCCCCATGTCAAAGCCAGCTACTGAGGGACATTGATCGCATGGAAAGAGGCGGCTGCCTGTATTCTTGGCACACCATTCCACCAAATGATATTTATGGCAACATAAAACTGCCATGACTGAAATGAAGAATATTATCTGTGAAACAGTCCTCTTCCGAAAGGGAACATTGAGGCCACTTTTAAAAATATGTAAGTGGGGGGTTGCTTACTTGCCCTTGGAGCCATTCTGGGCTTTGGACTGGGATCGAATGCCAACACAATTACCATCTCATCCTACTGCCAAGTGCCATTGCCCTACCACAGGGCCACATGATTCTGACACAGAATGGTTCTTGGAATGTCAGATGGTGTTCCCATTCTAAATGCATTGTAAGGTGACAGTGAATACCACTAACATAAGGGTTAATTCACAGGTTCATTAAAGGTTAATTGGACATTCAGCTAATTGTGTTTCTATGTGCGGTCTGAACTCATGCAAGTAGAGATCACATTTGCTTGTAGCTGTTGTTGGCTGCTTTCAGAGACCAACAATTACACTTCCCTGTTCCCCACATACTTCCATTTACTTTATAGCAAGCGCTCAAAAAGGCTCAAACTATGAAGTGAAGCATATGAACATGATTCAAATTGCCTATGAAAGTAGGTTCTTTAGGGAGCCTGTGGTACCCACAGACAAAGGAAGCCAAGCTTTGGTGCATTTGGTGAACCATAGTGTGTGTGTGTGTGGTAAAACGAAGGCAAGCTAAGGCTAAGCCCAAAGGTCCATTGCAGTTCTCCAGGGACCAGCTTTGTACCTGGTTCTGAGGCTGTCAGAAGCTGAACTGGTCCAGGTTCTAATGAGGCCGGCCACAACGCTGTTCCCCAATTGTTTGGTGTACTGACTGAGCAGCTCGCGCACAACCACCTGAAGAGGCAACAGAGAAGTGAAAGGTCATTGCTATGATGACATGATAGCAGGGCTCTAAATTTTAAAGCAAAGTTGGACAACAAGCAAGAATGAAGTAAGGCTGACTTAATATTTTGGCAGAATATAATCTGACTAATTTCCAATGCAATGAGCAAAATCCTTGACAGCACAACTGTGAATCCCTGTGACGTCTCTACATTATAAACAGTTTAGAACTGTCCCACAACACACTGGCTGAATTCTGGTATCCCTCCTTAGCACTATACCCTAAAAGACTTACCTGACATGAGCTGACCTCATGATAAGGTTTCAGGGCTCGGGGGGAAACACACTGAGAGTCAGTCACTGGACTGCACATGGAGTCTTAATGAAGGCTGGGCCTGCTGTGTGATCTGTGGTTCAGCTCAAGCTGAGCTGCTAGTATATACCAGTGCAAATTAGACTGAGATCATGAATTGGGCTGAATTCCAATGCCCCCCAACCAATACACCAACCCTAAACCCTGATCCCTCAAGGGCTTAACTGTCAGGAATATCACACATACATATCACAAGGTCGAGTAAAACCAGTTAAGTCTTTGAGGGTTCAGTTTCTGTGAAGAGTTTAGAAAAGATAGTGTTTAAACTGTTGCTTCCTGAAGTTATCACCTTCTCCAGATATGTACCAGTTAGATTCTCAACTCACACCTTACACAACACGTTCCAACCAAGCCATCAGGGGAGGGGTAGAGGTTGCTACTCTTGGAAATAAAGGACACAGTTCAACACAAAGGACTCAATGGTTTATCTCTGTGCCATATCCTGTGCAATAATATTACTCCTAGTATAACTCACTCACTGCTTTTGTTAATTCCAATGGTGTGTGTGTGTGTAAGTGAGGATGTGTGTGTAGGAGGGTGGTTGTGAATTGTCTCTGCAGTGGATGAGGTGCATTCTAGCTCAAGTTCTACTGGATGGATTAAGGACTGCTGTTATAAGCAGGGGTACAGTGGTCAATGCAGTCTCATATGTTGAAAAAAAGTCCAGCAGAACCTTCACAATGATGGAAAAGTTATTGTATGTTCTGAGAGTTTTAACAATAGCAGTGGCAATATATGGTGAACGGGGATAATGCTGTAGAATTCTGGAATATTCAAAGCTGTATCTGATGCATAAACCCCATTGAGAGGCAGATAAATTCCATTTCAGAAATCTAAGAGGTGACTCAAGACGATCTACAGCATTGATGTTCATTTAGCCTCCACTAC
Source organism: Tenualosa ilisha (assembly GCA_015244755.2). Lineage (NCBI taxonomy): Eukaryota > Metazoa > Chordata > Actinopteri > Clupeiformes > Clupeidae > Tenualosa > Tenualosa ilisha. The sequence continues at coordinate 1,368,592 of PYXC01002777.1, read as the reverse complement.
AGCCCTGGTTATGAGTGTGGGGAAGTTTCAGGCAAAACTAGGAGAGAGAAACCATAGTAAAACATAACTTGAATGTGAGACACATTCCCTTTCATTTCTAGTGCTGATGCATCCAGTTTGAGAGAACTTGAGAGAACAGCCTCCATCACCTTTCACCTTTTCTGTCTTTGCCTTTAAATACCACAACTACTACACAATGCAACCACTCACGAAACCGTCCGCCAACTTCTATGATCTCGCTGGCTTTATGACTCAAATGGCACTCAGTCTTTAAGCTCCCAGTACTACTACTACTACTACTGCTACAGCTACACCTAAAGACACTGCTTTCTAAACTGTTTCTTCTGTGCCCCATGACTAGATCCAGCTGAGGACATGCCCTTTAAGTGACACAATGCCACCGTCCTGTCTTCTTCTCTCCCAGGTCAGTCAGCAGGGGTTTTTGGATTTTGGTAAGTTAATCAGAGTCTTGTGACAGGTGATACAACGATTGCCCCTGGCTACATGAACCCTTCCTGTCCTAAACACACTAATATGACCGACATCCTGTTAATCACCAATACTAAATTAAGACAATTAATTAATATCCAGATGGGAGAGATACAACTGGTATTTCACATTCTGTTTTAAAAATACCAGGCACAATTAAAGGCCACAGTTGTGTGTCAAGCTTTTTTTTTTTTTTGGTTACATTTCCAAGCCATCAGACTTCAGAAAGGGCAGAGTGTTGAGACAGTTAGACTCTGGCAAAACTTGCCCTCTCCTTGTGACTTTAGTTGAGACAGTGCCCTCTCATCAAGTAGCAGCCTTTTCACATGCTCTCTCTTAACCTTGGCCAGTGAAAAAAACAGACACTCTCTCTAACTTAATCAAATCAAAGCGCTTGCATATCTAGCCAAGCTTCTTGACTTCTTAATGACTGCCAGCCATTTTCTCAGATGGTGGTGGCGGGGAAATAAAACAGGCACATGATAGCGATTATAGTACAATTATCTTTACTATGTTACTACAATCCACATAACTGTAATTTATGTGAATAAATCTTTCTCTTCATTGGCCACTGGGAAGCATAACATAAAGCCCGTATTTACAATTTCCAAAGATCATGAACACATAAAAGAAATGATGGTGGCCAATGTACTTTCCAACCGTGTGTCCTCTTTATGTGCAGCTGACTTTATTCACCTGTTCAAGAGATTCATTATGAGGTGAAGACTACCTACAAACACTGTTTGTGTATGGTTATGTCTCATGTGTCGCTAGGTCTTATAATTCACCTATTATAATTCAACAAAATAAATTAATGAAATCCAACATGCTCTGTGTTGATGTTCTCAAGGCTTGTATTATTTATTTTTGTATGTGAGGCACTAATCTAATTTGGAGAGAAAGACCACTGTGTGATTATGTGTGTGTGTGTGTGCATGTGTGTGTGTGTGTGTGAGAGAGAAAGAGAGAAAGCTGGCTGTGAACAGTGAGCTTGTGTGTGTGAGTGCCTGAGCTCTATGGAGCCTAGTGTTCTCTCATGCCTCAAGGCCTGCTCTTCTCTCTCTCCCTCCTCTCCCCAGCCTCACAACAGGGCCCCCAATTAAATGACAGTTATTTAATAACCATCTCCTGGCTCAAAACATGTTATTATTGCCAATTCGATTGAGTGCAAGAAAAAATATCAAACAAAACATAAAAATGTCCCAATCATTACTCTAATCACAATCCTGTTACAAGATCATATGGTGAGGGGAAATTATTTTAGAAATTTAATTAGTCTCCACCTGCGCACAGCAGTCTCCCCAGTCACCCCAGCCCTTAGCTTTTGCTCTGCTCTGACTGAGGAGGGCTTATTTGTTGGTAGCTTGGCAATCATGTGTTGTGCCTGTGCCCTTATTAAGTTATGAAGGGAGTCCACATTTTTAAAAAAAATGCAAACAAAATGCAAGTAGACCGGGCCTTTTTTTCAGACGTAAGTTTAAGCTTTTAGGCATGACAAAAAGAAAGTCTCAGAGTCTCAAAGACACGCACACACACAGACACACACACACACACACACACACATACACAGACAAACAAACACGGTGCATGTTGTAAATTCAAAATGAAAACAGTTCTAGGTGTTGAGCCTCAGTGACATGGTGTAAAGGAGGCTTATAAATGAACACAAAGCAAAGCTTTGCTTCTGTTCTGTGGCTGTTCAGCCTTCACAGACTAGAAGCTGTTTTACCTGCAACATGACCACATTGTCTCCTTCAAATGTCACAAAGACGTCGGAGTCGCACTTCAGCGCTGGGATCCTGTTCTCCATCATAAACCCCTATGAAAATACAAGAAGACATTTCAACATCTCTGTTTAGAGTGTTAGTGTGCCTCATGTGAATATGTCCTTTCAGTGTGTGAGTGCCTGTCTGCATGTGTGTTTGAGTGCATGTGTATGTGTGTGCGTGTATGTATGTGGGCATGTGCATGCGTGTGTGTGTGTATGCGTGCGTGCGTGTGTGTGTGTGTGTGTGTGTGTGTACGCGCATGTGCATGTCTGTATTTGTGTGTTGACGTGAAACCATGTTAATATGACGATGTCATGGATGTGTCTTTACAAAAACTACAAAAGGTAAAGAAATGCATGAAACAGTGGGGCGGAAACCAGCTGTTACATGCACACTAACAGTCGTAAATGTCACAAGTTTGGGTTTAAAAAGCACCATTTCAGAGCAAAACACAAACACATATACACACACACACACACACACACACACACTCTCTCCTTAGATGAGGTGCAGGTAGTGTGGTTTCTAACCATGACAAAAACAAAGACATGAAAATGACATGAAAACGTCTCCTTTCCAGGGCACACAACTCGGTGACACATTAGACAAAATCTGTAAATATTACCTCTAGTTATAAGAGGTTGTTATTACGCCAGTAATCTACAGTGTCTGTTTGTTTGTTTGTTTGTTTGTTTTAATGGCATTGGTGGCTATTTTATGGGCGGTATGATGAAATAAAAATAAGAGATGAATATTACACCATTTTTACAAAACAAACAAATAGATAACATGAAATAATCTACAGTGAGATGGGTGTCGACATCCAAATGTGTGACTGCACCCGCTGGAGCCTGACAGAAACACTGAATGGAAACTTTCAGTGGCCTCAAAAGAGAGGCTCAGAGCACATGGCCCAACTTCAGCAAAACCACACTGCCATGGGCTATCAAAAAAACAACAAACTCAACAACAGCAAATTATCTGTCATCTCTGAATGGCTGATGTGATATTCTACATTATTGTTATTAGTGTGAATATAATATGCATACACACACACACACACACACACAAACATTCACCCTCATACAAACACACCCATACACCCACATACATAGACCACATATCTACACACTTGTGCAATCCCCAAAAACACCCACCCACACAACAACCTCACACTCACACACACACACACACACACACACAGTAGCATATAGAGAGACAGAAGAATGGAGAGAGAGCGCATGTCAGAGCGTAAGGTAGATATATGGTTCACACCTAGACTAAACGCAAAAGGTACAGCATTGCGTCCACAGAGTCATGTGTGTCAGCGTAAGCGTACCACATACTACACACATGACAGCCAGAGCGGTTGGAGTGGTACCGTAGTCTGCCATATTTAAACATTTAAGAATTTCTTTGGCCCTCCCTTATTGTAAATGTTTTGTAAACTTTGCTGATAAAGAGACAGTATGTTCCAACAACCTCATTATTATTACAAAAGAAATATATATATATTCGCGTGTTTTCAGTCAGGCAATTTTTGTTATATGAGCAAATTAACTTCCCTCAACTACACTCAAAGTACTGCTTAATGTCAAGGTACTCATTCAAACCTTTTTTGAAATAGACACAGTACAAACAGATGACCCTGACACTGTTTCCAAAACCATGTCTGGGATACTGAAGCACTCTTGCTATTGACACAAGGCAAGAGGACCAATCACAACCACATGTTCTTGCCCTTGCATTGTTTACACCAGATAATTACAACCTAAAAATACTGTAGTTACATAAGACTGATACGCAAAATACTGCAGGTGAGATTGATTAGCAGATAAATTGCCTTTGAGAAATTGCATTGTTCAGTATTGGCAACAGACATATACTGGACGTATGGCTAAATTCACTCTAACCGTTGCTCCTAATTCCTAACTGTGGTCTGTGTCACCTCAACGTGCAGCCACAGTTTTTTGGAAGTGCCGTCCGACTCCGCGGAAGAGTTCACGGCGCCTTGGAGCGATGTGCGGCAATGCTATTGATTTAATGCAGAACCAAAAATGGCGTGTAAGAAAGAGAAAGAGAGGGAGACAAAAAAGAGACAGAGAGGGAAAAAGAGGGAGAGAGATAGAGAGAGTGCTTACCATGCCACCTGTGCATTCGCGGCACTCCTGAAGGCATGCCAGGTTCTCCCAGGTGCTGTAGGCTTTCAGGCCGGCCACCAAAGCCTGCAGGGCACGATTGCTTTGAAGGTCCTGTCCCTCACACAAAGCGTCATCCATCAGCCGTGCTGCATACCTGCGCACACACACACACACACACACACACACATGCACACACACACACACACACACACACACACACACACACACACACACAGACCAAACAAAATTACACTTGGAACAAGGAACATATCCTCACCATCCAAGCACTACACAACGCCCCCACCTAGTGGTTGGAATAACAGCTCGTGGTCAGTCATTAATTTGCGATTATACACCAGCCTGTAACTGATGCACAATGCAGTTCAGTCTGGCTACTTTCCTGTCATCTCCCACTTCCCTGAGGCAGCAATAACAGACATAGATCAGAATCCCTCTGCAGGCATTGGTTACACAAACAACCAATCAGACCATCGGTTGCAGAGAAAAGCCAGAGCTGGATGCATCACAATTTGAAACAAACCACGTGTTAAGCCCGCCTCCATCACATTGGGGTAAAAGCCATCTTTTGATTGGTTCCCTATCTCAGGCAAACAGAAAGAAGTGGAGGTAGGTCTACAGTTGCCATGCTGAGCTGCATAGCAGATCAGCATGTGTGAGAACCAGGTTGCGTATGCACAGAAACCAACCAACTGTGGCTCATCTGTTGGTCAGGTGATGTTTCAGTGTTGAAGTCATATGACTTCCAAAGATTTTCCAAATGTATCTGTCAATCAATTTCACCTGTGATATTTTGCCTGGCTATTTTGCTTAGTTATTTTGAGGTAATAGTTCTCTGATGTAACCGATACAAGGCATGAACACTACTTGCCGCTAAAGGTCAGGGCCAGTGCAGCAACCCGATAAGCTCAAATTTCACAGCAGGAATGAATAAAATCTACCTATCAACCTAACTGAGTTATTTTGGGGTGCAAATTCTCTGACCTAAACTGTGTGATCGGGTGTTACCTGGTGGTGAACGTCAGAGCCAGTGCAGCGGCTAGGTGAGGCATTAGTCTCAGGTACTGGGTCTGGTGCTCGATGATTTTCACCTCGTCCTGGTCCTTGGGCCCAAACTGCCTCCGACTGTGACATCATATCCAAATATAGACAGGAGGAGAGACAGAAGCAATGGAAATGTGAGTGTGTGGGTGTGTACAGGGCCACGCATGCATATGTGTGTGTGTTTCTGTGTGTGTGTGTGTGTGTCAAAGAGGATATACTACAGAGGAAGAAGGCTGTGTGTGTGTGTGTTTGTGTGTATGTATGTGTGAGAGGGGGGCAGGGGGTGTTATGTGTGTGTGTGTGTGTGTGAGAGAGTGTGTGTGTGTGTGTGTGGCTGCTGAGTTAGGGAGTTTGTGGCTGTGCAGCGGAGTCAGGTGCACCTGGGACCACCGCAGAACTTATCTGTTCATCAGCGAGGCTGCAGGTGCAGGCTTCCCCTCAGACAGCACAAGCACGGGGGACTGTGTGTGTGTGTGTGTGTGTGTGTGTGTGTGTGTGTAAGAAAGAGAGAGAGAGAGAGAGAGTGTGTGTATGTGTGTGTGTGTGTCACTGTTTGTGGGTGAGGGGGAAACATAAGAATGGAGTGTTCTTTAGACCAGGGGTGGGTGGATGCATTACAGTGGCTACAGTGGCTGGCAATTATTTTATGAGGCAGGGTTTACATGACTTCCACAATTTATCCAAGTGTATTGTTCGTAATGACTGATTGTCGATTGTTTAGTGCTTGTCATGTAAGTGGCTCAGAGTTGAAAACCCAGACTTGAAACAATGAGTATTCTCAAACATGTCCTAATTGCATGCTTTTTTCCCCCACATAACTGGTTGCGAACTCCTATGCCAAACAAAAAGGGCACGTACTCTCGTAAACATGGCATATAATGGTTGTGGGAGAAACTACACATCTTGGGTGGAAAGGTTCTTCTGTACAGGTGCCCTAACCAGAGAGATGTACAAGTCTGATGGAGACTTATACTTCTTCTGTAGAGGTTTGTCAGTCATCCTCTATGACCCTCTCCTGACCACAGAATCAAGTGCACCTGTGTTTTGCTCCTCCGAGGGGAAGTCCTCTCTCACACACACACACACACACACACACCCACACACACACTGCCTCCCTCCTTCCTCTTGTGTAGCTTGTGGCAGGGGTGCACAGCTAAACAACATAAAACAATTTAATTCAGGGGACAAGGACACTCTACCAATGTCTATAATATAATCTCTTGTACTGAAACTGTATTGAAACTGCTGTGAAACTTAATTGAAACTGTACTGTACTATGGTTTTTGTGTAATAAATGTAACCTAAATGTAAAAATGATGTTATTAATTATTATATAAATGTGTGTGGCAAGAGTGTGCTAAAATTGTTGACACAGTTGTTCTGAATACAATCAGGAATCTTAATGGGTCAGTATAAAATCTAATATCTCACTTTGCAATATAAAACAGATCTTCTCAATCTTCAGCATTCTGAATGCAGTGAGTGTGAGAGCGATTTCCAGGTGTAGCAAGTGTTTACCTGTGTGGGTGTATGGGTGTGTATGTGTGTGTGTGTGTGTGTGTGTGTATGTATACCGTATGTAGCGAGGGCGTGTATGTGTGTGTCATGCCTCAACTGACTTGTTCTTTTCATGTGCCAGTGGAAGGCCTTTGGGGAGAGCTGAGTAGGTGTAGTGTGAAGACTCCGAGATGCAGAGATCTCCTTCCCTCAGCAAAGCACCTCTCTCATTTAACCGGTTTTTCTCTCAATCTCTCTACTGGTTTTTCTCTTTCTTTCTCTCTCTCTCTCTCTCTGTGTTTACGGGGATGCCAGGCTTTTAGACAATCCCCTGCCCACGCATCCGCCCCTCTTCTGGCCCACGCCTGTCTGAGACGAGGGCGACCACATGTGAGGGGGTGGAGGCAGCAGCAACACAAGAAAGAGGAGAGGAGCTCAAAAACAGAGCTGGGGAACACACACACACACGCACACACACGTACATGCACGCGTACGCCCACACAGACACACGCACACACACACACACACACACACACCCTGAGCAGAGACTCCCTCTGTACGGATGTTCTCTGTGGTGAGTTCCGAACGTCACAGCCACGCAGTGTTCTGGGGACATTTGAGTTTGCTTGTTCTTTTTTTTTTTCGGTCACTTATGTTCTCGTTGCACATAAGCACAGCTGCATATCATTATTTTACAGTATACTGTAGAAGCAATCACACGATTGCTATATTGTTTAAATAACTGCGATTAAATGCAACCAGCCAATACATGCAAAAAAGTTTGCGCATTACCATGAAAGTTGTTTACTTAAACACCGCTATTGCAGACTTAACTGTGAATCTAGAAGGCTGAGGAACTGCAAACCAATCTCTGTTATGCACAGCATCATGACAAGGAGCAGGCCAGGCAATGTGTGCAAACAGTGGGGTCAGCAGCAATCGCCATAATCATGACTGAATAGCTTGGAATATTTAACTGAGTGGCGAATATACTGACTGAATCCCTATCGGACCACTCAAGTTCACACAGTGTAAGCAAATTTTGTGTGAAACAGTTTGTGTGAAACAGGAGGAATTCAATTCGTGGCAACAATGCAATGTTCTGAAACATTGGACGAGGCCTTGACCTGTATCTTACTGACATACCTTACTAAATATATACCTCACTTGACATACACTCAACAAAGGTACCCATGTATGACTAAAGCAGCTTCTCTTTTCTCAGACATTTTCTCCTCTTTCTTCAAATGGAGGCATCACAGGTGGAGCATGACACACAGGGCTAAATCTGCCTTTTTTATGCCAAGCTTTATAAATGCAATGCATCCTTGCATAGCATATAAATGCAATACATCCTTGCTTTGAAACACTATGATTAGTCATTAGGCCTACATACAAATGAAACCAAGCAGATCAGATCCAGGAGACTAAAGGAAAATAAAACATGGAATCAGAGTGCAAAAACAATGTTTCCAACATTGTTAGCGTTTTGTTGAGGGTGATGGGGAGTGGGGGTGGGTTCCCCACCCTGTTTAGTGGAGAATACCAGAAAAACTGAGAACCACTGCCCTGCGACAAATCTTCCTGTGTATGCCACAGTAGGCTGAATCTGTATTGCTGTAGTGAGTTCTTGTCAGGCCAAGTTTAAGCATGAGTGAGATATTTAAGATTGGCATGACCTGGTTTGGAGCACAGGTGATCATAGGTCCATCAACAACATACACTATGCGAGTTAAAATAATAACAATATAACTGCTAACAATAGGTCAGTGGTTATTGTTATGTGAGATTTGCTTTCGCAATGGATGAAAATATAGAGCTAGTTAATTTACTTTACATTATAACTCTTGGTTTTACATCAAAGTCAGTACATACATGAGAGCACACACTTTAGGCACTAAAATGTTTTAATGTTTTGTGGAAACTTAACGTAAAAACTAATTAAAATGTGTTGAGGATTATGCATGGGGTTGCCCTGGCCAACTTCATGAAGGTTTTATAAATTAACTGTTAAATTCTGTGAGATACCTCAAACATGAAAGTAAATTATAAATGACTCAGGGTAGTGGGATCTGGAATACTCGCCTACTACTGTGCACTGCTACATACAGTCGTTTCCCGTATATAACCCTCACCATGTATAAACCACAGGAGAGTGGTTTAAGCGAATTTTAAAAACAAAACCATGCATTAACCGCACCCATGTATTAACCACACATTTTAATGTATAGTCCTCCAAGTACATTTTGCTAAATCAATAGATTAACTTTGGCTAATAAACTGTGATATTACAGTTATCTACAGAGGAAAAGATGGCTGTCAGGTTCTGAAATGAATTGACAAGAACATTCAGAAAGTTAAGTGAGCTGACTTTCTCAAGCTAAAGAACACAACTAGCTAAACAATTTGGACTGATATTAACAGACAATCGGTTGTTTGATACTCCTACCCTACTACTTCACTAACATTAGGCTAGATTTCACCCCAAAGACCGAACGTTATAGCCAGTGGTCCCAACCCTGCACACCGGTGGTGGTCTGCTTAGCACTGAGAGATATATGAGGAAATCAGGTACTTTACCTGTGGCTGTAGCGCACTGCAATAATTAACCCCAACTGCAAGAGAAGGAAAGACAACTTCAAACATCAAAAACAGATTCACACCCACATGCCACACACTCGTGCCTGAATGCACACACATGCACAAACATAAGTATAAATATTCAGCAGACAACACACACTTACTCACATAAGATAAAAGGTAAAACATATTCACTCCGATGTGATTATCAAACAAAGCAGTGAAAAGATCAATTATGGAATAATTCAGCTGGTACCTGAAGAACTGAGAACTGCAAACAAAATAGGAAAATAATCCAAATATTGTGGAAATGACTCTAATTAAATACGTCCTTTTGAAGCTTGTACAGTCATGCGCAGGTACAGCATGCATAAAACAAAAACCTTGGTAAGTCTCAAGAGTAGATCAAAATGAGATCCATGAGGATAAATGTACTGATGCACCATTTCATTAGTGCTAGTCTCAGCTAATATCAGTAGTATGATTTAGGTAGGTTGTATGTGCTTGTATCATGGCAAAACGCTTTCAGTTTAAGTGCTTTAAATCTATGGTTGATCTCTGTGACAGCGTTACATACTGACCTATGGATCACCATGACAAAAGATGATGAACTCTTCAATGACTAATTTTAACATCTCTTATTTTGTTTATATTATTTACATGTAGTAGTGTGAAACAGAATAGCTTAACTGCTTAATGGAGGTCATAGCTATTTGTTTTTTTTAATTATTAAAGCTTAATTTTTAATTATTAAAGCTCTTGCCAGCTTTGCTTACCAGTTGCCTACCAAACAAGGAAATCCTGCAGCTCAATGACCATACATAAATTACTATTTTATATCATATTATATCATATATTATGTTATATTATATTATATAAATTACATTTAAATTATTTATGGCCATCAAACATATAAGCCACCACTGTATCAAATCAAATATAATTTAAGTGATTGGTATTCAAATAGTCTTACTTAAGGTTGTATGTTATGACATGAAGACATGCCTACCCTGTCCTCACAAAATGACGATCGCAGAAATTTTTTGCCTTTGTAGGGCAAAAGCTTGTCACAGGACAAGATAACTCCTTTTCATATATACCACCTTAAGTTTGTTTCATAGTAAGGTCTAGTGGGTCTTAATATAAACACACGACACATAAATGTGCACATGAAACAAAACAAACTTTATACCTTCAAATACAGCCTTCAGACTCTTCAGCATAGTCAGAGAGAAAGCAAATATCAACAACCCCACTTTAGTTTCAAATCTCTAAGCACACACACACACAGCGTAATCTCTATGAGGGCATAATGTTCCATCACCCAGTGCCATGAAAGCAGAGGCCTTGATCTAACTCCATGTCTTTGAAGAGCCCAGAACACCTCTGCAACTCTCCAAGACTGTTTTACTGAGAACTGTCAAATTGTCTCATGACGGAATTTATGTTTCACCATGTGCCCTGGAACATGGTAACTCAGTCTTGATTTTTTTAACACGTCACACAAGACGTTGTGGTGCAACAGCACCCTCTAGCACCAAAATCCTGCTAAAGCAACAAACCAGTTCTTAAATGTTTGTAGGAAGATGTGTGTTTTACACAGATAGCTCAAGTCTTGTTTGCACATATAACTGGATGTGATGGGAAGTGCTATGTATAACTGGATGCAATGGGAAGTCCAGCACTGTGTGGTTGAACCCTTGACCTTACCTTCATGGCTGCCATAGCCTGAACAGTGAGACCAAGGCGGGTGGGTGTCAGGGCTGCCAACATGGCGTTGAAGCGACTGCCTTTGCTCTTAATCAGAGAGGAATAGACTCCATTCTCAGACACTGTGCCGAACCTGGAACCACACACACATCCCCCCCACACACACAATAAGTGATTTCAGAAACCTGTCACATATATTTTTTAACTGGTGAGTGTGACAACACTCAGTGAAATGTTCCTTGTTAAGTAAAACTACAGCGAAACTTACTTGTTAAGAAGGTTTTCCCGTGGGATCCTAACTTTGTTGAATATAAGAATCCCATTGTCAACTCCATGAAGACCTGCATTAACACAGACATACATACTGTGCAACTCATAACATAACTATAACTCATAACTATAAGAATGCAATGAACCTAGGGACAAAATGGCACAAAATAAAATATAACAACATATCATCACTTAACCTTGAGAAAACGTTATGTGTTCATTAACTTAAAAAACATAATCTAGGACCTAAGTTTTTAGAAAGCACTATTGCTAACTTATGTTGCAATCTGGGTTGTTATAACACTGTACCGTAACTAGCATAACCATCAAGACTGAGGTGGAAGTTAGCAACAAAGCTTCCTAGAAACTCAAACTAGCAAAGGCCAGGACTGGTCATTGAGAAAATGAACTTTGTGGTAAAGGTGGTTATGTAAGGTTTCATTTAATCGCCCAGCCTTACTGAATGTCTCTGAAAATAGTGCATGATGAGTTGGAGTGTAGCGGATAAACGCAAGCCTCACCTTCCTTGTGCTTCATGTCAATAGCTGTGACTCCAGGGTACATGACGCCATTCTGATCACGGATGGGGACGATGAAACAGTGTGGACCTAAGAGGAGAAAAAGAAAACTTTAGGTATACAGACAAGAGAAAATAGGAGACAGCTTAGAGGGAGGGGGAGAGAGAGAGAGGGGCTAAGAAAGTGAGAGAGAGAGAGAGAGAGAGACACACACACAGAGAGACAGACAGACAGACAGACAGAAAGAATTAAATGGGGAATAGAGAGCCAGTCCTGTTGTGGCACTACCATCTACCTTGATTCTCTCCATTTACAATGAGTTGAGCAAACACAGCAGCAAAGTTTCCCTTCATGGAGTTGCCAATGTACATCTTCTGAGCATCCTCACATGGGGTGTGGATCATGAACTCCTGTCAAAATGAAAACCCAAATTTTTAGTGAATGAATAAATCCATGAATTAGAACAGAACCAAATACTAGATGTAATGAGTGATTCTATGATTAACAAGGTACAAAACTACATTCATCCATCTTATGTCCCCTTTAATATAATTAACACAAAACATTAAAGTTATCGCTTAGTAAGTGTCATTTTTTTTATTTTTATTAAGTATGTGAGTATATGATCTGTATCCTCCGAATATATACTATATGTTAAGGAAGGTTGCCCTGAGAATACTGCTCTTAGAAGTTACACAAACATCCCAGCCTATCTGAGTGGTTGAAAACAGCATGTCATTATTACATCAGTGTTAGCAAAAATAGATGTGAGATAAAGGCTGAAGCAATGGATATGAAGCAAGCTCTTCAGCAAATTGCACTGTCTACCATTTTCTTTGCAACACTGGCTAGTGTTAAGTGTGAATACTGAGATGCAAAGAAAAAGAGGAGCATAAGAGATGGAAAAAATGGCACTCAAAATGAAATGGTACAAAATCAGATGTAACCTATAGCTGTTGCTTCTGTTTTTATATATATAAACCAAATTTGACAATGATGCATATCATTAATAGTGCAGCCATGCCTTCAAAAGTGTACTGTTAACTTGTCCACAGATGAAGTTAGGTGTGAATTAAAGTTAAAGCCAGTGTTCACAGACTCCTTCAAGGTGAAATCTATGACTCTTTGGCTGTATGGTGAGTGTGCACTCAGACAGATAGGTATGGACAGATGTCTAGTCAGATGTCAGATCTGGCTCTTAATGTACGAATCAACACATTGCTTCAGGTGGATGAAGATGAGGATGTCATTTTGCTGATTGTGTCCAGCAATAAACTTAAAGATCAAGGTCTCTAACTGAGCAATTCAGGGTCCATGTTGCAACAACTTTACCTGTGTGGAGGGCTGATAATGGGCTTCAGTCAGTATTCCACGGACATTGCTCCCGTGACCTCTCTCGGTCATGGCAAACATCCCAGTAAACTGCAGCTCCTGCCATTCAATTCAAATACAGACACAGAGAAAAGCCTGCGTCATGTGTTATGTACACCCCAATTAACAAGTAGACAATATTTCCAGATTTAGTAATTCAATCTCATATAAACAATATTCCCTCAACCCAGCTCTAGAGTAAGGAGCAAGCTGTGTATCTTTAGAGAGTTGTGTTTACAAGTTACTTCATGATATCACACCATGAAATTGAATCAGGACCATACCGACACAGGTAGATACCACTGCTTCTTCTGTTCTGGGCTTCCCAGATTGGTGACAGCACCCCCATATAGTCCACAAACAACACCCAACTGCAATGACAAGACATAAGCATATTAGCATAGGCCTATCAGGTATAATGCATCAGAATGAAGTACACATGCAACATCTCATATGAAAATATCATGCAAATTCTTCAAAGCATGAGGGTAGAGGTAAAACAAATATGGACTGCTGTGTAGTAGTAGCTTAAATGTGACAAGATGGGTTACCTTTACTCCAGTCGCCATATCTGCAGAACACAGAAGCTCCGTGATTCCCAGGCTTTTAGCCAGAAAGCCCCTCTGTCCTTCATCCTTCACCTGTGCATTTTGCATTTAAATGGATTAAAAGCTGCTAACTTATGTTCATTAACAGTTTACAGTGTGTATTGTGCAAGAGATTTTATCCACCTGATCTTGCAACTGTCTCCGTATCAGTGGCAGTTTTAGAAAGTAGTGGAGTCTTTCGGCTGTCAAGTCTCTTGCTTCGTCAAGAGTGAGGTCGTAACTGTTGCGTAAATATAAAAGGTTAAGCATAACGTTACGTCTAGTAGACAACAATAAGGAATTCATGGAGTAAAAAGGTCTACACCACAAAAGTTTATGAGCTACGAATAGATATAATAGATATTATTTCAGAGCCGTTGGGATAACACAAAAGAACACTATGTTAACAACGCTACAAACCTATAGGCATATGCTAGTAGTTTCAGGACACGTACAAGTCACAGCGGTAAGCAATGTACAACCTCGTAGGCCTATGTAAAACTCACATTAGGCGACAGTGCCACTTTTCACGGTTCGTCACGCAAACCTATTGAGACAATGTAGCCAACAAAAGCTAAGTTAACGTTACCTGTTTGACCGAAACAATTCACACTTAGAGATTGCTCTGCGAATTTGATCTTTAACTTCCCAGAATTCCCCATCGAGGTATTTTGCAAGAGTGCTTGAGGAATATTCATCAGCCATTGAGGCATATTTATCAGCCATTGAGACGTTTTTCCAGATGTGATCTCTATCTGTCAGCGCACCATTGAAGCTGTCTGTACCGAGCGGAACTTCCGTATTGGGGTGATGTCACTGACACGTTTGTAACATTTGTGTAACCAGCGGTGCAATCGGTCCCTCTCGCTTTAGCGCGCAGACAAACGCTGAACTTGACTTCACTTAGACTATACTTACACTGAAATTGATAAACAATTGAAGCTTTTGAATCACAAACGTGCCAAAGCAACACTGCTTACGCTACTTAAAGATGTTACATTTTTTTTTCTAAATGCACGTAGATATCATGCACTGCACATACAAAATCTGTGTACCCTCATGCATTAGGCATTAGCCTGGTGCCATGAATACTGAATTGGACGGTAAAAATCATCCCCTTCATTCTTCATTTGAAGCTCTACCCTCTGGCCGGAGACTAGGAGTTTCCTTTCATTAGTCCAATAGGACAAAAAAACTCTTTTAGTCCTAGTGCAATACGCCTGCTCAATTAGCACAAATTAACAGTCTGTGTCTCTTATTGCACATTAATTATTCTGATGACATCTATCATAAATATGGATAGGCAAGACAGTTTTCTAACTTATATTAGTGTGTGTCTTTTCCCTTCTTGTGACTGTGTATCTTTGTGCTATTAATGTGTACCTGCCTGTGAGACAAGTTTCCCTTTGGGACAATAAAATAAAACTGAACTGAACTGAATGTGGCAGATTTTGAATATTGCCAAGACACAGGGCGACCCTGTGCTTGTTGCTGATGTGTGCTATATGGGGGCTTTTATGAACAGTGAGCCAGTAGTACCTACGTTTAACATCTCATCTGAAGGATGGCATCTCTTACAACACTGCGTTACGGTTGCTGTGCAACTTTACCGTAACTTTCTCAGGTCTTCTACCCAGCCCCTCACTAGTTTAAATAATCCGGCAGAGACAGGGTAATTTACTCATCCGGATGCTGGACCAGACACACTTCACTTCACTTCTGTGTTGTGTGATGTGTGTTTCTGTTACTGTATCACTGTATTATTTTAATGTGTCACTGTATTGTATCATTTTGGCTGAAGACAATAGCCCATGGCATACACAACGTCACTCCTCCATCCCCACTTTAAAGCATCCACGGTCTCTGGAAGGTGCTGGTACTGACTAACCACGTCTGGTCCGTAGGCTATATGAATCCTGATCCCATATGGACTAATGCCCACTAATTTGCTTTTGCTGTATCTTTGTTTTTCTCTTTTATTGAGCTAATACTCTAATTTATGCAATTTCACCACATGTCTTACATTAGTATTTCAATGTATGTGACAAATAAACTCCTTGATCCCTAGATCTTGATCACTGTGTGGAGCACGTGTTGTTGTTCATATATGTATTGAGCTGCAAAGATTAACAAACTGTACCAAAAACAAATTCTACCAGTCTTGGTCTTGTGGCTAATAATCTATCTATCTATCTATCTATCTATCTATATCTATCTATCTATCTATCTATCTATCTATCTATCCATCCATCCATCTATCTTTGTGCAAAGAATCTAGACACTCTCTATGTTTCTCTCTATGTTCACTCTATATGTTTACTTTGTGGTGGATGGGCACCTATTGGTTCTGCATACAATTTCTGCACACTGTTTGGTTACTAGAAAATCCAGCAGGGGAAACTGCAGCCTTAGAAGAGAACCTTGCCGTAGTAATGTAGCGAAATGCAATACTGAGTGGTGGCACTATGGCAGTGCTGGCCCTAGTCCTCAGAACTGGTGGACAGGCAGAGGAATGGATGGAGTAAATGCATTTCAGTAGAGAGGGACAGCTGGGGATCTGCATGCCACTCTTTTAATACTGGGGCAGCCCTGGGCATTACTGTAGTGAGCAGGGAGAAAGGCATCAGTGTGGAGCAGTGCTGTAGTCTAGTTTTCTGCAGTGGGTATACAGCCTGTGACTGTAGTGGTTATACTGTCTTGTACTATTACAGTGTTGTCAGTATTGCAGCCTATGTTTTACTGAAAATACAAACAGATCAGATGACATTGCATCTATTGCATCAGTAACATCTCTACTAACATTGCAAAGCACACTGGGAAATACTGCACACATTAAATACCAGGAAATCATTGCTCAGGTGGTGGTGTTGCATGGAGAAGGGGGATAGCTTTGGGGTTGAAACCAAAGGGTTGCTGGTTCAATGGTATATATACTGTCCTATACTATGCTGCAGATGCCCAGGTGGTGGAGAGCTGAAGTAGCAGATGACAGTGTAGGTAGAGAGGTGGGTGCAGGAGGCATGTGTCGCTGGACTCGCCAAGTCCAATATGGGGCACCAAGTACTACAATGCCATCTTGCTACCTGATCCATAGAATATTCCTATCAATATTGAATATTAACAAAATGCTATCAATCTCCACCCCAACATAGACCTACCTGTTTCTCTCCTGGCATCTCAGTATGACTGAAATAAGCTACCACTTCCTGATCATCTTTTCTCTGCCTAGACAGTACTGCACCAACGCCTGAGGTAATGTCATCAGTATCCACAATAAAGGGCTGATTTGCCAGGATCCAACACTCTGTGGCTGTGACCTCTTTACACCTAGTGTAAACATAAACATAAAAAATATTGCTTGTGTGAAAAAGACAAAAATGTCTCATCATGTAGACTACCATATTTATCTTCACACAAACCTGGGAATAAGATGAGCCAGCAAAGATTGTCGTACATCCAGATGATTGTATTGATTGCATGTTGCTTTCTAAAATGGGTAGGGCTGGGAAATGCTACAGTTGGACAAAATGATTGTTGTTTTACTCCTGCTCTTTGTATTATTATTATATTGTTACAACTTAATAGACTATTTTCCCGCCCATTTATTGTACATTGGACTTGGGGGAGGGTGTGGCGAGAAAATCGGATGAAATGTCTAATGATTATGATTCCGAGAGGCAGCAAATAATTTGCAACAACGGCTGTGCTGAGTGTCCTGGGAAGACGCTATTATTCCATGTCTAACTTTAATCTTGTTGCTGTGTGGTGGATCTCTTGCGCTTGAGGTTCTCTTACCTTCGAGGCAGCGGTCGTCTCATAGTGTTTCTTGTTGCGCTTTCGTTTCGTAATGTTTCATTCCATTCTTCAGTTGCGAGCTACGAGGTAAAAACCTCCGCGTGTAGTATATGAATCGTTAACATCTAGTTTTAACACTTGCTAAGTTGCTGTGCACGGCTGTTACAAAGAGACATATCATAATGTCAAGTCTTTCTCAAATTTTCAAAAAATCAGGATTAAAAAAAAAAGACTTAGTTTGTTTTGCAGAGAAGCTGACGCAAGAATGCGACATCGAAAAAATTAAGGAGATTTATGAAACGATGAAGAAATCACAGGACACTGCAAGGAAATGCATGAAAAAACTGCTCCATATGATGGAGAACGTGTTTGGAGAAGACAAAACAATGGAGATTGTGAAGCAGAAGCTGGAGAGTTTTCAAGTTGAAAAGAGACCAAAAGGTAGGGCTAAGGGACTAAAGCTAATTTTCAGATATAGTAGGAACAGGTTCTGGCAGGTTCGTTTTTTTAGTCTTAAAGCCTTGTTTTCTGAACGTTTATGATGAAATATAATGGTTAAGATAAAAATTTTGTTAAAATATTAAAAAGTAGCATTTGGTGCATAAACATAAAACTACATTTACTTGCATGTCGCCTCCACATTTCTGTATTATACATAATAAATATATTTATTAAATATATATATACAGCATATTATAACTCTTGTATTTTCAGAGCTTGCCAGAACAGAGAAGACCAGTGCAGCTGCTGTGAGCAAAGTTTTTGAAAGTGAGACAGATGCACAACTCCAGAGTGTTCAGAATGTACAGGGTGCACTGCAGCCCACCCCACTACAACACATCAACATTGTCGCTGAGAGCAACGCTGTTGTTAATGCCCCAATCATAACTGGGAATAATGTCCTTGACGCCATAAATGCTGGCATGAATGTAGATACAGTAAGTCACAAATTCTCTCTGCTATGAAGTCATAAAAGCTTCCTGTTCCTGGCATGCTAAATTGACTTTTGTTTTCTATTCTGACTTTTAGAACAAACCAACTGTATTGCCCAATGCAACCTCAAATTGTGTTCCAGACAGTAAGTGTATTATTGTCCACAACTGTGGAGTTAATTAAGTGACTTAAATGAGTTAAAGTTTAATCAAGTGAACAGCTGCACACATACACACACACACGCATTCTGTACATACAGATATTTTCATTTGCTATCTTAACCACTCTAAAACTGTAAATTATTAACAGGTGAATACTGCATTTTATGCAACAGTGATAATTAATTTGTGTTCATTATTTTTCATGGTTTTTCAGATGCCAATACATGCTTTGGTGCTGATATTGAAACAATTAAAAAAAACATCAAGTCTCGAATAAAGGAAAACAGGGTGTTTGAAGGAACAACAACAAAGACTGTGGACCTTGATGAGCTCTACACAGAGATTTATATTGTTGATAGTGATTTTTCTCATGTTTATAACAAACATGAGATTTGGCAGGTTGAGGTGGCACATATGCTGCCTGCCTCAGAGGGGAAGGTGATAAGATACCATGAAATATTCAAACCTGGAGTTGGAGGCAGGAAAGTAATTAAAAGTGTGCTGACAAAGGGAATTGCTGGCATTGGGAAGACCATCACAGTGAAGAAATACATCCGTGATTGGGCTGAAGAAAGAAACAAGGATGATATAGACTTCGATTTTATATTTTTGCTTCCTTTTCGAGACTTGAACATATATAAGGATGGCAACCAGAGTCTTCTTGAAATTCTCCATAGCTTCTATCCAGAACTGAAGGAAGCAGGTGATGCAGACATGAATAAAATAATTCAAGGTAAAATCTTGCTCATCTTTGATGGTCTGGATGAAAGTCAGTTTTCTCTGAATGTTACTTGCAACTTCATGCCTGATGTGACAACAACAAATTCACTGGATGTGCTTCTCACAAGTCTCATGAGAGGAAAGCTGCTGCCCAAAGCCCATCTGTGGATAACCACCCGCCCAGCGGCAGCTGATCAACTCCCAGAAGAGATACTGACCCAGGGATACGTCTCACAGATACAAGGTTTCAATGATCAGCAGAAGGAGGAGTGCCTGAGAAAGCACATCAAGGATGAAGAGAAGGCAGCAAAGATTATATCACAACTCAAATCCTCCAGAAGTCTCTACATTATGTGCCATGTGCCTCTCTTCTGCTGGATGTCAGCTACCGTGCTTATGAGTGGAGGTCACCATATCCCACGAAGTCTTACCGAAATGTACATCCACTTTCTCATCACTCAGACTGGTTTTAGCCATAAGAAATACACGGGAAGCTCACAGCTTCAACAAGATGAACCTTTTGAACAGCACAAGGACATTATCCTGAAATTAGGAGAGATGGCCTTTCAGCATTTGGACAGTCAGCAAATATACTTTAAGGAAAAAGATTTTAAAAAAATTGGAATTGATGACATTGATTATGCTTTAAAATATCCAGGGTTTTGTGCAGAACTATTAAAAATGGAATATGGACATCATTGTGCAAAGTATTACTGCTTTGTACACCTCAGTCTGCAGGAATTTCTGGCAGCTTTGTATGCTTTTCATGAATTTGCTGATGGCAATCATGATGCATTGAAATACTTCAAACTGAAGACAGGAAACAATCTGACTGACTTCCTGAATGCTGTAGTTGACAAGGCCATCACTAGTAAGAATGGACATCTAGATCTGTTTACACGTTTTCTTTGTGGCATATCACTTGACTCCAGTAAAGAACTTTTAGGTGATTTTCTGCCATGCCAAGGAAGCAGCAAGGAATATCAAAAAAAAGTTGTCCAACATATTAAAGCACTGAGAAAAAGGGACCTTTGCCCATCGAGATGCATTAATCTCATCCATTGTTTGGTTGAGCTCAATGACAAGACTTTCCTGGAGAAGCTCAAAAATCACCAGGGTGAGACACCTCTCTCTCCATTCCTGTGTTCTGCTCTGGCATACCAGTTAGTCACATCAGAGGAATGCCTGGATGAACTTGACATGAAGAAATACAGAATAACTGAAGACTGCTACTACAGGCTCACGCCAGCTTTTCAGTTCTCCAAAAGATTGTTGTATGTATTCATTTTTTTTTTATACATGTTCAATATTAGATGTTTATGTGTCTGATTTAGGTGTCTGTTGCTTACATATTATGTTGCTTATGTATGTCCTGCTTTTACAGATTTAACTGCACTGGTATCACTAAAACATTCTGCCCCACACTGGCTGTGGCAATTTGTGTGCCAAATGCAATACTGACAGAATTGGACCTGAGCCACAACAATTTGCAGTCTGGTTTGACGACCTCTCACAAGGTCTATGTGATCCAAACTGCAAAGTTGAGAAGCTGAACCTCAGTCACAACGGACTGAACCATAAGGATGTGTTGGCAGTTTCCAAAGTGCTAGAGACGTCTCACTCCAAACTCAAAGAGCTGGACCTCAGCAACAATGATTTTTGTCATCAAGACGTGGATATCCTCTGTGCTGGATTACGTTTTAGTCATCTGCATGTTCTCAGGTAACTATATGGTGTGCTGCAGTACTATAGCCTCCTGAAAATAGCATAATAAACACTGCCTTGGAGGTGATGTTTTTTGTGTGATTGCAGAAAACCTATTTGATTTTCATGAAATGTAGTTGAGGGGTGTAATCTGGACAAAAGAAGAACTGATCAAATTTGTTTCCACTTTAACATTACAAGATGCTTTGTCACTTTGCCTTAGCTTTGATCTGGGTTGACTATTAGTTGAATTATGTTTTGCTTAGTACAAGTTAGTTGTGGTTGGATGTTCAGCATAGATGACACATGTAAAAAAAATTACTTTGGAAATGCAGATATGTTTCTCATCTCAGTCTCATCTTCACTCCATGGGAGTGCTTAATCGGGTATGTCCATCTGCCCGTGTGCGTCTGCTCACCCCACAGTACACATCCTGGTCTGTCTTCCTGCTGCATGATCATGTGTATTTGGCTCACGGCACAATTTAGTTTCACTTTGGTAGATCATGCATGACAAGGTTGAGGGGTCAGCCCCACAGATAACTGGACAAAACTTTAACCTTTCTTTTTTGAAGTGTCTTGGATTGGCATTAGATGTTAAAATGTTATGCTTTTCACAGTTGTCTTCTTTTTGCATTATTTGGTCTTCATTGTAAAAGTAATTAGTTTGTAAATTTAGATCTCGAATTGAATTAAAACACATAAAAAATATAGCAACTGAACTAGTTAGCCAGATATTCATACACTCCCGGTGACCACAAAACTTGGCAGTAGCAAACTCCGATTTTATTATTGGTACTGGTTAAAAAAAAAAGCTTTTGTATACTTGCAGTTTAACCATAACGTTACATAGAGAGGAGGCCCATTTCTCTCATTTCCCTGGCAAATCTACCCATGAAACTACCACATGGTACAAAATGCAAGATTTACCTTTTCTGAAGAACGCCACTTCAGAACCACAATAGTAGACTCTTAGAGCCGATGCATACTCGTCAGTCGATGCTAGAGCTATTTCCAGGACAAAACCTTGCCCCAACGCCCGATCAAACTACAAAAGCAGTCCGACTTTTATCCTAGCGGCAGTTAACTAGGGCTACTCACCCCCGTCGCAGATGAAACCCCCTGCTTTCTACAGTTTTTCTACAGGGTTTCAGCCCTAAAGCACCCACCAATAATTCTAACTTAAGCAATGAAAGTGTTCCACTTAAATAGTCTTAACTGAGGGGAGTTGCATACAGTTAACATACAGTTGAAGGAAGTACAATGAAAGGTGATTGGTTCTTTACCTGGTGCATTGTGTCTAATGTCCTGGTGCCAATGTGTCTATGGCAATTAGCCATAGTAAGTAGCTTAAGTAGCTATCCAGTTGTATGTATACACCAAGATTCAGAAATATTACTTATGGATTGTTCTGACAAGTCATATGCTTTGATTATTGCACTCTTTGTGCTGAGACAATAAAAATGATACCAAACATGAATACATTCACATTTCATAACATACAGAAATACATTCTAAATCTATCTAAGGTAAGGTCTTTGCAATGTAAATACGAACAAAAGGTTCTACCCAGCCACAGGGGTACCAGCAGTTAATTTACATTGATCACCGGGGGGGATGATTCCAATTGTTTTTGTGCCATGCCAAATGGTGGTGGCTCCTGGCTGTCTAAGGCAGAATATACTTCTAAAATTATTGCTATCAATTGCAGGTTGTCAGGCTGTCGCATCACAGATGACAGCTGCTGTTCTCTGGCCTCAGCCCTTAAATCTAATGAGTGTCACCTGGAGAGTTGGACCTGAGTTACAATCACACAGGGGGTCCGGGAAAAGGCAACTTCTTGAGTTAATAGACAATACCAGCTGTGCTTTGAAAAATGTCAAGTGAGTATCTGAAAGTCTTTAAAAGTATTTTAAAGGTAATTAATGAATAACTATACACATTATTTACCTGTGCCTGCTGGTAACTAGTGTTTTATTATTTTTCATTATTTGTTACTGATGTTCGAACATTTGTCTGTTTTTTTCCCTTTAGAATGCATGAAGCAGGAGAGTGTAGAGATAAACCATGGCTCCATAAATGTGAGTATGATTTAGTTATAGAAGCACTTACTGTCAAACCTAATTCTATATAACAACAACTATCCCTTCGATTTCATCCACAGATGATGTTGAACTGAAGTTGGACCCAAATACAGCGAATACATACCTCCTCCTACTGAGTGTTGGAAATAAGGAGATGAAAAAAGTAAAGCGTCAGACTCAGCAGGAACCTTATCCTAATCATCCGGATAGGTTTGACAAGTGCAATCAAGTTCTGTGCTCAGAGGGCCTGACAGGACGCCACTACTGGGAGGTAGAGAAGACTGGTCCTGAAGTACATGTTGGTGTGGCCTACAAATCCATCAGCAGAAAAGGAGCAGGTGTAACGGTACATCTAGGGCAGAACAGTGTCTCCTGGATTTTTATCTGGTCCGATAAAGGGAGTATGGTCAGGCACAACAACAATACCAGGCCAATTTCTGTCCCATGTTCAAACAAAATGGGAATATTTCTTGACCAGCCCGCTGGTACCTTGTCCTTCTACAAAATTCTAGAGTCAGAAGAGCCGCTACATCTGTACACGTTCCACACTACATTTGAAGAACCTGTTTACCCAGCTTTCAGGATCCACAACCCAGGCACAGAATTGATTTTGTCTGACTGTCAATGAGCAATAAACCCCAGGAGGCCGTAGGTTCCACTGCATTTTGAAAAGCTAAATGGTAACAGCAGTCTCGAATAGAGTCAATATGTGAACACTCAAAATACTTGTAGCTTATTTCGGTAAGCTCATCTGTTGCTTATTCTAGCACTCTCAGGTTGTCATTAACAAAGCATTTCATCAGAACTCAGACCGATGATGTGTACTGGCTGAGCTGAGGAGACAGATCTGATCAGCACTGTCGCTGATATCTGGGTCATTGTAAGCTACAAACTTTGCTCCCTTGTAGGCTACAGTGTGTAGAGAAATGGCATGGCAACTTGGCGAGTAAATTTTATGGGAATGGCAAAAAGAGGTTTACATTTTGGTGTGGCTGCATGTTTTCATTGTTGTGCAATTTCTTTTTTGGCTGGTTTAGGCTACCTTCCAACTGTTTAGATAGCAGACTGTTTGATTGACTTGTCTTTTTGTGTTTTGTCTTGAAATTATGCTTTGCTTGCCACCAAAAAGATAACTTGAGACCTGAAATGATCTGATTGTTGTATAGATGATGGGACCCGTTTTTTTTTCTGATCATTATTCAGCCTTTGTCGTAGTATTGACCATGTCTCCATGTCAGTCAATATGAATATGTGACTTTGTACCTTATTATGTGCCATCCATACTGGGTTTGATGATATACTATTTTGATATGAGTGGTTGAAATTTAAATCTAATTTCTCTTGGTGAGTGATAATTTACCTACCTACTGTGCCTTACGTTTTGTAAATATGCCTGGCTGTTTTGTAGAAGCAAAGATCTTTTTACAATCAAAACTCCTGAATCCCAATTGCTGTATCCATTTGACTAAGCTGCCAAAGTAGCATGTGTGCACTCTGTCTACAAGGTACAAAGTTTGCTCCAGTAGGGTTAAATATGTTTATTGTAGGCCTACAGCTCTCTAGAATGCTCCGGGATGTTCCATTCACTTTGAATAGGCCTTCACAACATTCGGAGGTCAGTTATTTCTGTATAATGACCAATGTGAAAGTACAATGACTGCTGTCAATGGCATTGGGGTTTTTGCTTCAGATTCACATCTGCATTGCATTCTGTGAGTAGAGATCATTCACTTATTATTGAAAGGAGATCAGCTGCATTCTAAATCAGCAGCTTGGACTCTGCCTTTGTCTGGCAGGATGAAGGACCTGTACAGGGCAGCATGGTATGTCATAGAGGGAGTGTGTGGTGAGCAAAGCCTCGTTCAGAAGACAGTGGTATGGAGGGAGAACACGGAGACAACAGTTTGCAGTGCAATGCCAGAGGCCTTTATTCACTGAATTGAAATTGAATTGAAATCGTTTGGCTGATTGGAAGGTGGTGGTGGCGCAGCGGTTAAGGAACCTGGCTAGCATGCTAGTAGTTTGGAAACTGGGGGTTTGAATCACCATTGTGCCCTTGAGCAAGACACTTAACCCTAATTTGCTCTAGACTGGCCCTGATGTAATTGATAGTTGACAAAATGTAAGTCGCTTTGGATAAAAGCGTCTGGTTAATGTTATGATTGTATTATGTATGTGTGTGCTGTATGAGAAAGGGAAAGAAAACTAAGGAATATCTATGTATGAAGTGACAAACAAACACTTAAACAATCACTTCATTATATCTCATCATTGTCATATCTAGTCAACTAAAATATCCAATAAACAATGTGTGTTCATGCCCAGCATAAGAGGAAAGGGCATCAATCAGTCAATCAACAATCAAACAATCTCCACATGGCATAGGCAAGTACAAACAAAGAATAGAAAGCAAAAATATATATTTGTTGTTTTTGTTATGGCCATCCAAATCAGCTATCAAACAAATTACTTTATTTAACAGGTTAATACCTTAATTTAACAGGTTAAGAGTCAATGTGGTGGTTCTGTAACACTTAATGGGTTGATTGGTGGCTGTTTTGACTGTATCAGGGCAGAGATAGGGAAAATGTAAGGTTCAGCCGATGAGCCATGGCAAGTGTCCTGGGAGTCTCAGGTTTCGCGAAGTAATGAATTGGTTTACGGCACTACACACAAACACACTCCCAGATGGGCACCAGCTAGCTAGAAACACAACATAGTGAAGGGGACTCAAGCATTCATCATGAAACAGCCAAGGAAAAAGAAACAGAGAAAACCGATGTCGGCAGGGCTGTAGTCTACATGATACGCAGGTAGTACGCAGTATAACAACTTAAAAAAACGAATTAAGTGGTAACTGATTTGTAGCTTACAGATAGTTTGTGTTAAACTAGCCGGGTTTCCATTCAAGCTTCTTAGCATTACTAAGGAACTCAATCGTGCACTCCATTTACTAAATTGTGCTCATGATTTACCAAATTGCGTCCTCAATTTACTAAATCATGAACACATTTAATAAAGCATGCTCTCACTTTACTGAATTGTGCTTTCATTTTTTTTTTTTTTAAGTGTGCACACGATTTCATAAAATTTTAGCATGATTTAATAAAGCATGAGCACTTTTTTCTAAATTGAGTGCACAATTTATATAAAATGTGCTCACTATTTTCTTAAATTGTGTGCACATTTCATGAAATCATGCTCTCAATTGATTAAATTGTGTGCATGTTTTAGGTGAAAGAAAATGAAAGCACAATTTAGTGAAGTGAGAGCACACTTTACTTTGGGATAACTTGGTAATGGTATGACGTCATGACATGAGCTTTCTTGGGGTTGGTAAGTCTTGTGTGCTGGACATACTGTCAAAATTTGACACGTCAAACGCGCATGGTTGTCGAGTAAATAGCTTTCATTTGTCCGGTGTTTCAATCAACCTGCTCTCACCTAAAATGTGCACACATTTTCTTGATGCCCAAAAATTTAACGTAATGCCGCCGTCTATGGACAGATCCACGGTAAATGCGAATATACGCAACTCATCTGTTTCTATTCGGATCAAGAGTTAATCCACCCCTCTCAAGTGGGTCAAATTTTATTCGCTTTTGGATAGTGATGCGACTTCGCAAGAGTTTCCAACAAGGATTTCTTATTCGTATAACTTATATGCGCATCAAGTACTTGGATGAAACCCAGGCCTATACCGAGTTAGCGGCACCCCGAGACGATTGGTAAATCCGGTGTAAGGCTTCATAGAAGACTACTGGAGCGAGAGGCTACCTAACGTTATACCAAAATGGCTGAAAACGATTCCAAAAGCTAAAAACGATTCACAGACTTATGTTGTCTAACCCCTTGGATTGAACCAAGTAGGCTACCCCCAGGGGTATCGTATTCGAGTTTGACAACTACTGGGTTATGTCCAGGTGTGTTGCCGTTTATAGAGGAACGGTAACTGGATGTTGCAAATCTTAAGTCTATGTCACACTACCAGGAACACTGCAGACCAGACGATGGCAGTAAAGTCAAAGATATCTTTGGTAAACTGTCTTCCTTATCCGACATAAAAGCGGGAATTTTGAGTAGTCATTTTGTTTCAGCAGTGTAGGTTACATGCTGTGTAGACTGCGTTTTTAAGATAGTTCCTGGGAGTTGTGCTGACCTTTGAGAGTTATATCCAGACGTAACGGAATACGATTCGAATATTACAACGTTTCATTAAAGTTTTTTGGTGTCGTTTTAGCCAGTCATTGGCTTAATCTACTTTCTTGTTCGACAAGAGCCAAGCTAATGCTTACGTGGAATTAGCATACTATGAAGCTGACTTGTTAGAATAAGATTAACAATGTCTGGTCTGTACAAAACCATCAAAAAACAAGGGTTAAAGGGAAAAGATAAAGCTCGTTTTGCAAAGGCATTAATGCAGACAGTCAGTGATATTGCAACTCGAAGCAAGAAGAAGATGAAGAAACTCTATGAAAAAATAAGGAAAGAAAGCCCATCCAAACAGGGCAAACATATCAAACAAATGCTTAAAATGATGATTAAAATATTTGGAGAAGATGAGACAAAAACAATTGCGGAGTCAAAGTTGGAAGAGTTGCAGAGACCACAAGGTAGGCTAGATTTTCAATTACTTTTTATTGCAGCATATCCACAACTTATCAGTTATGGGCATTAGCAGCCAATGTTACAGGAAATGGCAAAGAAAACACTTGTAGGTCAAAGGTGGCTTTGTTACTGGCATTAGTTACACTTGTGCTCACCTTGCCATTACCTGTCAAATTGGCTGCTGTGAGAGGGTCCATTGTGTGGGTAATAGTTGGTGGGTTTCCATCCTGCGTATCCTATTCACATTTAAATTTTGCATTAATTAAGATTCAGTTCAAGAAAATGTGCATCTGTGTGTTTTCATAGACATCGTGATGCAAATTAAAAATAGACATTAACCTAATCTAGGAACTTGTTGGATCAAAATGCCATATTGTCAGGACAATGTCTGTGGATAGAAACACAGTATGCGATAATAAACCGGTTTCAATCCAGTTTATTATGCCTTATTTGCACCAAGTAATCCACCCCCCTCAAATTGATCAAATTTATATTCACATTAGGTAATTGATGTGTGTTTGCAGATGTGAGGATTTGTTATCTGCATGAATTAAATGTGCATCGACAATTTTGATGGAAACCCATCTAATGTTTAGTGTTAACTTGGTTCCTTGTCTGTTATAATAAATCATATATTTTGTATAGGGAAAACTGAAGCACAGAGCAATGCAGTTGCGACCACAGTGGAAACAGTTGCTTCAGACCAGAATGCAATGCAGATTGCACCATTGGAGGCCCTGCCAAACATCCCGCAGTCTCAAATGATTGGTAGTATCACTATTAATGCTCAGAACTCCACTGTCATTGCCCCATCCTATGCTGGGAATAATGGCAACATTAATACTGGTGTGAATGGGCTACCAAACATGGTGAGTCATAATGTATTCCTGGGTTTACCGTGGACATTGACATAGCCTTCTGTAGGTTACCCTAATAATGAAAAAAAATTATGTTTCCTCTACTTTCTCCCGAAGCTTTTCAGAGCATTGTCTGATAATCCATCAGATGTTGTGTCAGATGGTAAGTGTTGGAGAGCTGCTGTTAAAGCATTATTTTTTCCATCTCAGTCTATACCTGTAGCTTAAACTTATAACTTATACATTTGTACCGAGATTAATTCAACACATGTCCTGGTTGATACCCATGGACTAAAAACAAATTTGCACATAAGCACATGAAACATTATATTGTTCAGGTAAAACATTATTGTTTTCTTGACCATGTATTGGGGATTGGAACTGTGTTCCAAATGAACAACAAGGGTTTAATTCCTAAACACCACATTGGAAGTTGTTTTGCTTTGGATAGCTAAATAGTCAATTTAGTTTACGTGTGCAGTAACACCTAGAAATAAGAAAAAGGATAAGAATGGTAATTAAAATGATATCCGTCCTCCTTTTCTTCTTCTTCTTCTTATTTACAGAACCCATGACATGCTCCAGTGAAGTTATTCAAGCAGTAAAAGATGACATCATCCTTCGTATAATAAACACTTGGGAATTTGAAGGCATGAAATTGTCGCAGACAGAGGCTGTAGATCTTAATAATTTCTACACTGAGATTTACATAATAGGAAATGATTTTTCACAAGTCAATAATAATCATGAGATATGGCAAGTTGAGACGGCACATATGTCAAAAGCCTCTGGGGGTGCTGTCATAAAATACCATGACATATTTAAACCAGGAGTTGGAGGCAGGGAATTGGTTAAAAATGTGTTGACAAAGGGAATTGCTGGCATCGGGAAGACTATCACAGTGAAGAAATACATCCGTGATTGGGCTGAGAGAAAAAACAAACTTGACACCGTCTTTGACTTTGTGTTCTTGTTTCCTTTCCGAGACTTGAACAAATACAATCAAACAAAGAGGGACTGCAGTCTACTTGAACTCCTCTGTTTCTTCTACCCAGAGTTAAAGAAACTGGACAGTGCAGTCTTATTTGAAAGACATCTCTTGCTCATCTTTGATGGTCTGGATGAAAGTGACTTTCCATTGGCTGCAACCAACCCCACCATAACTGATGAAAAGAAAATAGCTTCACTGGATGTACTTCTCACAAGTCTCATGAGAGGAAAGCTGCTGCCCTCTGCCCGTCTGTGGATAACCACCCGCCCAGCGGCAGCCACTCAACTCCCAGAGGAGATACTGACCCAGGGATACGTCTCACAGATACAAGGTTTCAATGACCAGCAGAAGGAGGAGTTCTTAAGGAAGCACATCGAGGATGAAGAGAAGGCAAAAATGATTATATCACACCTTAAATCCTCCAAAAGCCTCTACATTATGTGCCATGTGCCACTTTTCTGTTGGATGTCAGCTTGTGTCCTTACAAGCTGTGATGGTGGGGGTGAATGGAGCCTACTGCCCCGAAGTCTTACTGAAATGTACATTCACTTTCTCATCACTCAAACAGGTTTCAGCCACAAAAAGTATAAGGGAGATCCACAAGCTCGATCAGAATGCCTTGAGCAACATAAAGGTATCATCCTGAAATTAGGAAGTTTGGCCTTCAAGTATTTAGAGAAACCACAAATATATTTTAATAAAAAAGACTTGAGAGAGTGTGGAATTGAAGTTGGTGAAGCCTTAAAATGCCCTGGACTGTGTGCAGAGCTGTTGAAAATGGATTGTGGACTGTATGCCGAAGAAGCTTACTGCTTCATACATCTCAGCATCCAGGAGTTTCTGGCAGCTTTGTATGCTTTTCATGAATTTGCAGCAAATAACCATAATGCACTTGGGCACTTCAAGCCAAAGAGTGGAAAATTAAGCAATTTGGCTGACTTTTTAAATTCTGCTGTTGACAAGTTACTCAACAGTAACAATGGACATCTAGATCTTTTTACGCGCTTTCTTTTTGGCATCTCACTTGACTCCAGCAGAAAGTTCTTGGAGGGCTTTCTGCCTGATCTGGAAAGTAGCAGTGTGTTTCACAAAAAAGTCGTCCAACACATCAAAGCACTGAGAAGAAAGAATCTCTGCCCAGATCGTTGTTTTAACCTTGTCCATTGTCTGGTTGAGCTCCATGACAACTCCTTTCTGAAGGAACTGGAACATCATAAGAATAGTATTGCAAAGAAGCCCCTCTCTCCATTCCAGTGCTCAGCTCTGGCGTATCAGGCTGTCCGATCAGAGGAAGACCTGCTTGTACTTGATCTGAGGCAGTACAGAGTTACTGAGGACTGCTACCTCAGATTTACTCCAGCCATTCCGTTCTACAAAACAGTGCTGTGAGTATCTTTTCAAAATCACATGGAAAAAACTTATAGGTGCCATATGTACGGTAGGTCCCCTGCTAATAAAAATGTCTCCTCTTCTTTTACAGCTTAAACTGCATTGGCATCACAAAAGCATTCTCTCCTACATTGGCTTCAGCACTTTGTGTGCCAAATGCACAGCTAACAGAACTGGATCTGAGCTACAACTTTTTACAGTCAGGAATGATGTTTCTCTCTCGAGGTCTATGTAGCCCAAACTGCAAAATCAAGACACTAAACCTTAGTCACAACAGACTTAACTCATTTGATGTGGAGGTGATTCGAGATGTCCTCATGTGTTCACATTCCAAACTCGAGAACCTGGACCTGAGCAACAATGATTTCAGAAATTTGCAATGGATGTACTCTGTGCTGGATTGCGTTATAGTCGTCTGACTGTTCTCAGGTATGTGTATGTGGGCTAATCACTTGATATGATTGATTTAATAATTAGGTATATTATATATTTTGTGAGAGCACATTTAGGTAAGTAACACATAGTTGTTACCTGAACAGACCATTAGAAATAGACCTTGAAATCGTAGATGCCATCAGATTTAAAACCACATAAGAAAAAATGTATAGCCTGTGTGGTTTTATAGAAATAATCCAGTGACACAATGGTGGTGACATCTGTTATCCTCAGCAGCATCAAAAGCTTTAGAATTGTGTCACTTCTCTTTTGTGATTAAACATATTCTGTTTGCCATGCCCTAGTGGTAGCAAATGGTTTTGCAATGCAGGTACGTCTCGAAACGAACCATAGGGCCTCAGTAGCTGTTCTTTCAAGATTGGTCAGACCAGTCACATTGCTCTATCCTTGTAGAGAGTCACCTAGACATACCCTAGCGGTAGCTTATCAGGCTACCTATTGTGCAGAGGAAGTTTAAAAGACAACCGCTGATTCCACCCCTTGGATTGAGCCCGGTCTATTGGTCATAGCCAGAGTATACATTTTGATGTTCTCATCAGGTTACTGTGATGTTTAATTAGTACATTTATTTTTGCTCATTTTAACACATCAACCATTCATCCTACATTGACAAAGAAAATGCAGATTTTTGGTGTGAGGGATTTTGCTAAAGTGATGTTCAAATCAATACAAATGGCTTAATCTTGGTTTAATGTGTCCTGAACTGGAGTTAACATCCTTGCATTCTGTTCTTTGCAGATTGTCAGGCTGTTGTATCTCCAGTGCTGGCTGCCAGTCACTAGCCAAAGCTCTGGGATATCCACAGTCATGTCAAAAGGATCTGGACCTAAGCTACAACAACCCAGGGGACTTGGGAAAGGACTTACTTCTTCAGTTAAAGAACAGTCCCAACTGTACTCTGGACACTGTAAAGTGAGTGCCTGTCAGTGTTAAAGCAATAGTCTGGAGTCAGTCAACCTGTAGCCCTGTTGTTGTGGATAAGAATGTGAATATTTGGTACTACGTAGACAAATAGCAAAACGGCAGCCAACTTATTAATGATGATGATGGTGGTGAAAAACACCTTCGAAAAACACTGGAGAAGTATGGTGAATTTACATTAAAATGACACAAAAGCTGTCATAGCTGTCAAAAGCTGTCATTTTACAAATGGCTTAATCTTGGTTTAATGTGTCCTGAACTGGAGTTAACATCCTTGCATTCTGTTCTTTGCAGATTGTCAGGCTGTTGTATCTCCAGTGCTGGCTGCCAGTCACTAGTCAAAGCTCTGGGGTCTACACAATCATGTCTAAAGGATCTGGACCTAAGCTACAACAACCCAGGGGACTTGGGAAAGGACTTACTTCTTCAGTTAAAGAACAGTCCCAACTGTACTCTGGACACTGTAAAGTGAGTGCCTGTCAGTGTTAAACCAATAGTCTGGAGTCAGTCAACCTGTAGCCCTGTTGTTGTGGATAAGAATGTGAATATTTGGTACTTCGTAGACAAATAGCAAAACGGCAGCCAACTTATTAATGATGATGATGGTGGTGAAAAACACCTTCGAAAAACACTGGAGAAGTATGGTGAATTTACATTAAAATGACACAAAAGCTGTGTTATCAAGACCCTTATCATTTATCAATTGGAAATGTGGATTTGCCATTCTAACATTCTAAGTCACTGTTGAAGCCACTGACTTGGTTGTCAGCATGTTATGGCATTCTAGACAGTATCAGCATGTCACACACAAGGTTGGTGGTATGGGGGAAAAGAATGGGAAAGGTCACTGACCTCATCTAACCTGGCTCCACCTGCTGAAATAAAAAAAATCAAGCAACATGGAGATATGACCTACACCAACTAAATCCTGAAGAATTTGAATGGACAAAAGACCCATGCAACATGTACTGATACCAACCAGAAAATATCAAACAGGCTCTAGACTACCTTTTGCAGATGATCAGATGTGGCTGCAAGAGTAAAAACCCTTGTAACTCTAAATGCAGTTGTTCTGTCAACATTGTGCTTTCACAATTTATAGTGCATGTTTGAAGGTAGAATGGGCCAGAGCCACAGAGAAGGTTTAGCAATGTGCCACATCCAGGGGTGGATTAAGGAACGGGCCTACCAAGTACATTTTGTGCTTATGTCAGAAAACGGATTCAGAGGGTTTTTTGCATCAGAACTCTTTGTTGTTTTTGTGTGTGATGCTGTATATAGTTACCTGCTAACTGTAAGCCTGGCTACGTTAGATTGAAATTCCCATTCTTTGATGTTAAAATGAACATGACAACTGAGAAAACTATACTGGAAGTAAATCTACCAAAGTGTAGATTAAACAGGAAGTGTTGAGGCACACAAATTCGCTAAATCAGTTTTACTGTCTTCTTTCAACTATATGAAATTGTGCAGTAACCTATGTGTACAGTAAGCGCCGTGTCCACCTTTCCCACAATTATCTGCGATATGACGACACATTCCCGAACTCAATACATTTCTATGTTATGACTTTTTAAGTGATGTGTCTGCTTCTATATAAGTGTCTCAGCTTTAGACCAGTACTCATAGTGCTGCTTTAGCTCATTTGTTGTTTTTTGTGGATTTAATGTCTTTATTTATATAGCTTATTGTTGCACTCTTTGGTTTCAGTGTGGACTATGCTGGAGAGTGCAGAGAAAAACCATTGCTTCACAAATGTATGTGTTATTAATATTAGTTTCATTCATTTATTAATACTCTATAAATGAACGCCAAACCTAGTTCTAATTCCTCTAACTTTCTATTTCAGATTATGTTGATCTGATGCTAGATTTGGAAACTGCAAATGAATATCTTCACATGACGGACACCAATAAGTGGATGGTAAAGCGTCAAAATGAGAAACAGCTTTATGGTAATCATCCGAAACGGTTTGACCAGTGCAACCAAGTTCTGTGCACAGAGGGGCTAAGAGGACGCCACTACTGGGAGGTAGGGAAGTCCGGCCCTGAAGTGCATGTTGGTGTGGCTTACGAGTCCATCGTCAGAAAAGGAGCAAGTAAAGACGTACTGCTAGGACGGAACAACGCCTCCTGGAGTTTTTTATGGTCCAATGAGAAAAGTGCGGTCAGCCATAATGATATTACTGAACCCATTTCTACCCCACATTCTTTCAAAATTGGAATATTTCTTGATTGGCCTGCTGGCACCCTGTCCTTTTATAGAATTACAGGAGGCATGAAGGAATTGGAAGAACCAATACATCTGTACACGTTTCACACTGCTTTCATAGAACCTGTTTACCCAGCCTTTAGGATCCAGAATCCAGGCACTTCCATATTTTTGTCTGACAGCAATTAAGCAATAAATCCCAAGATGCTGTCACAATTATGGCTCCCAACAATCTTAAAAATAACATAATCAGGAGCAGTCCGTTAGGCCTAGACTTTTTGGTTGTTTACTGATTGATGTACACCAACCATGTAAGAGGAAAGGTGAAATGATGATAATCGTTAAAGTCTAAGGAAATTCTCAGTTAAAACCTTTTTGGTAGCCCTTTCTATGAAACCAGTATTAATAAAGCATTATAAATGCATTCATAAAGGGTTATAACACCATATAAGTAATGATATTAGTATTCATAACTGTTTATACAATCTCATGATTGTACTCATAAGGCATTATAATGTTATCATATAAGCCTTTACAACTTGAGGTGTCACAAAGCTTCTTTGGTCTTTTGATACATACCACATACCATTTTACATATTGTCTGCAATGGTGCCTTTTTGACTTGCAGTAGCAGTTAACTACAGAGTAGTTATGTGTTCATCTAACTTTGGAGTATGAATGGTTTTATAATGCCTTATGAATACTGGGCTCGGAGAAGATTTTTGAGACTTAAATAATTGCAGCATATTTCCAAAGTTAATGAATAATCACATTGGTTAACTGTGATTTTAACGTTGATCAAAATAACTGTTTTTTTTGTTTGTTTGTTTTGTTTTGTTTCCCCCTCCCATAATCAGGCATGCCTAGCTAAATGGTCAGCAATACTACACATACATGCAAGGTATCCACAGAAACACCCAACAAAAAATATGATTAAACTCTATATATAATTAATTTTCTGCGGAGATATGTATTGTTAAAACAAAGATGCTGCAACTCTTAACTTTTGTGTCCTTTCATTGAACATTGTATGTCAAGTATGTGGTGAACGTCAAGGGTTGTAGATTGTTAATGGCTTCCAACACAATTCAGCCAATTACAATCAAATATTGGAACTCAGGGAACACTTTAAATCAGAAATGTGAAATTTCTTTGTACGAAATAGTGTTTTCTAAACAAGGAAGGAGAGGGAAAAGATCTTGGGTATGATTGACAACCCACCCTAGGACAACACATGTATCATGAACAGATTTTACCAGGCATTTCAACTCTCCTTTCTATAGGCAGACATTCACTTACGAAGCATACAAACATTTTCCAACTGGAAAACTACTATATATGAAGACGTGTATGGGTGTGTACATGCCCCCAAATTATATGGGGTTGCTTGCCACCAGTGAGATTACTTGAAATTTGAGATTACTTGATTGTGCTGTTTGATGATGGAGCCTGTCTTTTATTTGCAGTTCTGATCACTCCTCTCTCCTCCTCACTTTGTAGTGTTGACCATGTCTAGATGTCAAAGAATAACACCATGTGACCTTGTGCCTTATGTCCGTCCCATTCATAATTTGTATATTTGGTGATATTTAGGGTATATTTTGATGAGTGGTTGAATGTTTCTGAATAATTTATCTCTGAAAATGATGACCAGTTAGCTACGAACCAAGATTTGCCAATTTCTTGTACTTTACACTGTTTTGTAAAAATGTCTGGCTGCCTTGTAGTAATAAATGCTCTTTTTTCACCAAACCACCAAAGTATGTGTTCTATCACACTTGGCACTGTTTCTTTTAGTTATATCCCATAGACAGATGCACCATCCTGGGTGAGAGTGTTCTCAAACTTGATGGTGATCCAAATTCCATCCAAACTGCCGAAAACATCAACATCACAATGTGTAGTGAGGTTGCTCCAATATAGGAGATGGCAACCCCAGTTTGTTACTGTTGGCAGGTGGATGACTTAGTTTAGAATATGCATAATGGTTAAGCTCACATAAGGATGAGTGTAGACTGATGTCCTCTGCTCATCTAACAGTTTTTTTGGGGGGTATACTGCATATGACTATATGTCACCATCAATGCACTGCATATACGAACTCTTCAGTGAGTTGTTTTGCAGTGCCACATGCATCATTGCATTATTCTACTGAGCAGCCTACTAAGGCATGGGCTCATATTTTCACATCACCTCTGTAGCCACGTCTGATGTCCCACGGCTTGTACAGGAGTGTCAAAGCACTCGCCATTAGCACATTGAGACCACCAATGAGTCGCTAGTTTGCTGAACCAATCAATGGCAGTGGCTTTGTGATTGGTTTAAAATCAAAAAGTGAAGAGCTTTAAGTATCATCTTATTTTCATTTTGCTGCTATCAGCGTTAACATCAACATGGCTGAACGGTTGAAAATATCACTATGTGCTGTGCCTGTCAGTCAGGTACACTGTACACAGTGCAAGATATTGTATTTGCAGCATCTGCATAAAGCGTCCTTTGTTTACATCTACTCATCTTATTTTAAAGTCATGCTTATTTTAATCATCATACAAAAAGAATGATCGCAGACAGTTTGTTAGCCAGTGGTTTGTGTGAAAGCCCAGTGGGTGTCAGTGTAGGACGACTGGACAAGGGATTTGTGAGTCCATAACAAAGACACTAGGGTACTGCATTCACCATGGATATGAAATTGATTATGCCCACTTAATGTACTCAAAATTAATTCATGTTATATCAACACAAAACAAAAGTCTACAGTTTCTGAATATAAAAAACAGGACAATAAAAATATATATTCATATGACAGATATGTTCACTTTTGAGGTCCTAGTCTGATCTTTAGAAATGCCATTAGTCTTCATACTCTTTGTGCTGTGATGTTCGTATTGCAGATGCGTTTACACATGCGGTGTGTTTACTCTCCTGTAGTCCCACTCATGAGCCCATTGTGCTATTCTGGTGTCACTTGTCCACTACAGCCGTCTTGACTACCAGTGGTCTTTCTCCATGTCATCACCATTTACAGTGCAGTTCATAATTTAGCTGGGTTCCCAGTTTAGTTCCACCAAGATATTTCTCAAAGGCTACATCCATTTGCTCACTTTGTGCATGGCTGAAATGATTTTTCCAGTCACCAACCTCACCTAGGAAAA
Source organism: Tenualosa ilisha (assembly GCA_015244755.2). Lineage (NCBI taxonomy): Eukaryota > Metazoa > Chordata > Actinopteri > Clupeiformes > Clupeidae > Tenualosa > Tenualosa ilisha. Next base: position 1,330,617 of record PYXC01002777.1, on the reverse strand, counting down.
AATATGTTTGTTCTGGTCAGATTGGTCAAGCCTCATAAAACTATGAAAGATATATAAAAGATGTATAAAACAGAATCACTTCTGAGAAAATAACTTGGTGAGCAAAAACATACAACCACATTACATTACTGTTACATACTCCTAGTTGCTGTTTTAGTTTTAATATAGTCTATGAGGAAGAGTGATCCAAATTATATCCAAAACATTTGGATCAGCCTGCAGATGATATCACAAGCAGCCACAGCTATATGTAAATCACACCTCCACTCATTTAGTCGACACAGCACAATATCCGTCACCAGAAGAGAAGTATACAGCTTTCTCTCTAGTATCACTCAACTTTGCCCATGTTTGGCAAAACACATCTAAATATATCTTTTGTAAATTAAATGTGTGCCACCCACATCTAAATTGTCATTTAACATGTCAATATCTAAGCTGGGGATATGAATATGTGCCTGTATCCATGTCAAACCCTGCACTATGCCACATCAAAATGCCAACACACGTGTGTTACATGATGAAAAATTGAAAAATAAACTTCTCTGAATGATTGAGAAAATGCCATGATTCCAGGGGGAATCCTGACAAAATGATGTAATAATGTAATGAGAAGACAGAGCAAACTAATTGAAAGACTTTCCAGCATGATCTTATGCGCAAAAGTATGCATGTCAGACATCGGACTTTGGCTGGCTAAAAGTAGCCAGGACTCACAAGTCACCTGAACCAAATGAAGGGACTTTATGATCAAAAGTTCTTCTTGACAAATAAGTTACAGTGCTGACGTGAAAAAAAAAACATGACAAACCTCTAGACACATGAGGTGCCATAACTGTAATGCAGTAATAGTAGTTCTGACAAAATGTAAAGCCCATGTAATGAACAACAGCTTAGAAATGAGTAACCAAACCACTCATACATGGGGTGACCTATGCACATTCACACATACATCACGTGGTTAGTTGTTCAAGAGGCTTGTGGAAGAAGGAGAGAGAACCCAAATAAAAATGTGGACTGACCTTTCCTGAAGAAAACATTACCCATCTGGCCATGAGAGTCTCTCGAACACTCCTTCATTACTCTGAAGGTGCTTTCCTCAGCGATCGTCTCAATGATGTTGTCACTTAATGCGAAGCCAAAAAATTCAGAGACTCGTCGAACCCCTCCACTCAAGTCCTGGTAGGGACAAACATTGTGCATACAGTATGTCACATCCGGCATTGCAAATAACATCATTCAGTGGGTGCGTTCGTCTTTAGTTTACGTCAGCTGCCGGTTTGCTATTCGGTCAGTGCTGTATCAAATTTTCGGGTTCTTTTTCCTACAGACAGGATGAACGGATTGATGAATATGGATTGATTTCTCCTAAAAAGCAATGCATTCTGGACGTGAAACAGTCCAACAGTGCATAATGGGCTTTTGCCCAATGTGAAGAGTCCATTGAGTCAAGCTGCAGCATGATTTTAAGTCAACCAGTCAGTCAATCATGATCAGCCATCTCAAATGCACCCATTGTCATGGGGCAGGCTGCTATCTCAAATGCACCCACTGTCATGGGGTTGACTGCCAATGCAAATGTACCTGCTTCAACTCTTCATAAGTGACAATCATGACATTTGGGTCATCTATCCGCTTCTCCCAGGCCAAAGCATGATCAAAGTATGAGCCCCATGGCACTGTGGGTAAATTAGAATAAATGTTTGGTCATGGCACAACCATTTTATATTACCACTAAACTAAATACATCCAATGTCATTTTCATTTTTTTCCAAGAGCATCTAAAACCTAACCACAGATAGACTGGAAATGTTGTTGGTCATCATAGGTACAAGTCTTACCTTCACCGCTCATAAAATCTGAGTAGAAACTGTCCCATGACACTGCAGATGGGAGAACAGGATTCTTGTTGGAGAAGTGGTAAAATGAAACCATTGTATCTTTAGGGTTTCGGAAGATGACCAGCATCTGTGAAAACAGACACAGACCAGAAATGAAAGAGAACATTGAACTGAACACACACACGCAATCTCAAGAGAAAGGTGTTTTTGGTTAACATGTCTAGTTTCAGACTTATCGAAGCTCACCTTCGCTTTGAACCCAAGCCATGTTCTAACTGTCTGTTTTGTCTTTGTGCAGTGTCTGGTTGTGGAATTCTCATACACATGACCTTTGGCCCTGATCTCCCTGGAAAACATGCATCCCTATAATGCCGTTGTTGCTGCTTCCACTGCATGTCTATTTTTGTCATGCGGTCTGATGCATTTATTGGACATTAGCTGTGTCATGGCAGCTCTATAGGGTGTGTAGTGTATAGGCTGCACAGGAAATGCTTGGCCTCTTATGTAACGTGGACATATTGCTGGTGGGGTGTAGTAAGGAAGTGTGTAGATATGCTCTTTAGGATAGGACCTGGATATGGAGAAGTTTCTGGCAATGTAGAGTTGACAAAGCAAATTCCAGCACAATGTTGCAAAGATGAGCATGTATGGTTGTATGTGTGTGTGTGTGTACGTGGTTATGTGTGGTATGGGTACTGGGTGGGTGGTTAAACATGGTGAAGAGACCAACCTTTGTTTTCTTGTCACTAAATGATGTTGGAATGTTGTCTGGATGCATGTGGGTTCCTAGAAATCTCGGCGATGGTGCCTTGGATAGAGGCTGCAATAGCAAGGAATATGGAAAAAAATCAAGGGTATCTTAGCAGCACAGTGCACTCTCTGACATACAGTGCTGAACACAGAGAGCACACCACACTTGTATATGTGTGTGCAAACAGCTGTGTTTTGATGTTTTTGGTTCAAACATGTTTTTGAGGCGGGGGGCTCAGTGTTGGCTGGTTAAGCACACCCTCCAGGAGATATCATGGACGCCTGAGCCACTCCACACACAGAGTAACCTATAGTCTAGAGCCAGAACACACAACAACCCACAATGGTGAAAAAAACTCAAGATAAATGGACAGTTGATGCACTGACTTTCAGGAGAACAAAGCTCTATACTGATGGTGAGTGCACATTGTGGTGTTGTGGATTGCACATTCACTAAATGGCTGACTATGGAAAAATAGCTACACTATGCACTAGGTCAGTAATATGCAAAAATGGTATTTTTAACAAGAAATATCTTAGTAATGCAGTGGAAACTGACGCTGCTTTGGTAAACTGCACAGTTACTCTTCAATAGGTACTGGAAACAGTCTGACATTCTCCAAGTTCCCCATTCCCTCCCTGATTTTGACCCAAACAACCTCAATCATTTCCGGTCCATAGAATTCAATAAGTGGGGGTATCCTTGACTCTGCTTTCTGTCCAGTCCCAGCTGCGATAAGTTTCCGGAGCACAGCAACCATCCAGTTAAAGCCTAGAGGTTATTAGGAAGGAGAGAGCAACTGAGCCCCTATGAGGACAAGGAAGGGGGAAAGTTTTAGGTGTATTTTTTGCAAGTATTTTTGTTAAAGTATTTCTCACAAAACCTTTTGCGGGATCTTGAAAAGGTTTTGTAGGGTCTTGCTAAACTTTTGAGAGATCTCGCAAAAATACCCCTTTTTTTTCCCCTTCCACATCACTGTCTCAGGGGCTCCATAGAGATCAGTAATATTCACTATTAACAAAGCATGACAAATATTCTAATACAGTGGAATTTAAATGCTACAAGAAGACTACCTGCGTATTTATACAGACGAATAAATGACATATCCTCAGTAAGTTAGCAAGCAAGAGAAATTATGTAGCCCTATGATGAAAGAAGATATACAGCGAGAAGTGTGTCGATTTTCTGAAGATTTTTCCCGAAGTGATCTAACAAATTACTTGCAGTGTTTTCAAGACAAATGGCTTAGCTTCACCATGTAGGAAAGAAAATGCTTTTTTTGAGAAAATACTCTCCCTCCACATAAATGGGTTAGCGTTCATTCCCCTAAATATAGGAGTAAAGATTTTCCACAGGCACAGTCTGCCATGTCCCTGATTGGGGCCTCATTTGCGAGGGGCCCACTCTGTCTCCGCTCTGCTAGAGGTGTATATTTAATTCAACATTCCCCCCTGTTTCTTATCTGTCATCTCTCCTGCAAGTGTCAGAAGGAGCGGCTAGTCTACCACCCTGTGCACATGTGCGGACAACATTCCTCAGACTCCCATACACATAAACACACATTCAACATGTGCACATACTATAGACTAACCACAGTTTGGGTGTAGATTTTTTTTAGTACTCATGCATGGGCACACATCCTGCCAGACAACCATGTTTGCAGGTTCTTGCGTTTGGATACTATCATACTATCACACTCAGTCTACCAAGTGCTGTTGAGCTTGTAACTCTGCTCCTGCTCTATCGCTTCCCTACAGTTTGAGATAAAAATTCCTACTGTACACAGTGTGCACACGGAGCGCCTTTACAGGACTCACCACATAGCTGAGGTTTATGTATAACATGAACATGCGTTTAAAGGTCATACACACCAGACCGTACTTTTAGCAACATGTTTCATTTCATAGGTTCATTCTGTTACAAAAGACAGTAACAATGCTACTCTGGTATGCTGTGGTTCTAGTGTCTCACGCTTCTCTTTGTCATTGCTTTTGCTTTTTCACAACATCATTCATTTTTGCATCATTGTACATTAATAAAGTGAGTCATTTTATATGTTTCCCTTGCTCAAATGTTCACTTTACATCACTATCACAAACCTCACAGTAGAACTTACCACATTTAGGATAGGCAACTAACATGATGTCATCTGCCCTTGCATCCAGGGCTTCTAGCGCCTTCAGGTTTTCCTCTGGGCTCATGATGACTGGGTAGAGAACTCCATTGTACCTAAACAATTTATCTTCATCTTTCATTCTTCTGGCCAGTTCCATCTTGGATTGTATTTTTGCTGGAAATGAGTTCATCTCGATATCCTGATGAAAGTCCCACAAAGTCTGTCACTGCTGATGGTGCCCAAGCTCGTGTGTCCTCCAGAGATCCAGTCTATTTATGCAGCTGGAGCTCAATGCACTTGTGTCTGTCTCTATCTGAGTGAGTGGGTGTGGATTTGGAGTCATATATAGGTAAGTGGGTTTGTGTGTGTGTATGTGTCTGAGAGAGAGAGAGACTGTGTGTTCATTGGTGTGAGTGTTTGTGTGTGTGTGTGTGTGCGCCTGTCTGGGTGTGTTTGGTAGTAGGAGGAGAAGAAGCTGGCCCCTCCTATTCTTAATAGAGCTTGCGTGAGAAGCGTGAGTTTCCTGGTTGCTGCTGGTGGTTCTGTACTTGTGGAAGATCTGGTTTCTTGTCTGTGACTGTGATTGATTGGAAGAACCTTTTTTTTAGAGGCCACGGGAAAGCAGGGTTTCTGGGCTTCATGGTGGGCTGGGGGGGAGGGTAAATGTCTGTGCAATTCTAACCTCATGGCAGTGTTCACACTGTTTAACTAAATTGGGTATTAATGGGAAGAATCTTTTAGGGAGAAAAAACAATGACAAATGTGGAAAAGAAAATATGAAAGAAATAGGTTAGGATATATTGCTTTAAACTTACAGTTTCCATCAATGCTATTTTCTCCTCTTCCACCAATGGTTTACCTTCCACCAAATGCTCTTTTATTAATTGGCCGTCATCAATGCCCCAGAGGTTTTGTAATGCTTCCTTTCATTAGAATAACTCAAAATGAGAAACATCCACTTATACGTTTCAGTTCCTTGGCCATCTGGACATATTTAGACACCCATGATTGTGCAAGGAGCTCAGAGGCCCCATGTCTCTGTCCATTCAGCAGGGGAGGCAAATGCAGTTACCCCCATTTCCATTTTCTCAATGTCACTTGATTAACAGTGTCTGCACAATGTGACTATTCATGACCATACAAATAGTAAATAGGCGTACACTTTGGCCATGCCTCTGAATCTCTTCCATCCAATGAAACACGTCCAGAAAGACATAAAAGAATCTCAAGTGAACAAAAATGTATTGTTTTAATAGCAATTTATCATTTCAGCACAGTGCTTCAGTGCAGCAAAGTGACACACACTGCATAGCCACACTCAGAAACAGGGGTTGAGATTGGGATAGGAGAAGAGTGTGTGTGTGTATGGGGTGGGGCAGGGACTATAATAACACATTTGGAAGCAGGTTGTCTTAGTCAGTGTGTGATTCTCTTCAATGGGCTTTAGAGGTGAAAGGGTGTGTTGGATGAGATGTTAAAGTGATGTGATGTGTTTTGACTGGAAGTATTTAAACCCTCCTCACTGTCTCATTTGCCCGGCCTGATACTCTTTATTCTGGTCGCATCTGGCTGCCTTATGAACATAAGGCCTTGTTTTGGATGACCCTCTGACCCAAACTAACATGGGAAGATGTCAGAGGAAATCAGCAGGAGAAACCAAAGACAATATGTAACTGCCATACAATTTGCTCCACAGCTGAACACAAGAATGAACTAATGCAAACCTCTGTGATCAACCCACAGTAGACTAGTCTTATGTAAACTGACCTGGTCAGAGGAAGGGTTAATTTTTTTTGTTTTTACAACATTAAAAAATACTTATACCACATTTTTTGAAAGTTAAGAACAGAAAAATGCAAAAGCGCTGAGGATAGAGGGTCAATAGGCCAAACTCACAATAGCACAATAAAAAGTGTTTATGGACTTAGTTACACATTTACAGCAGGTCTCAATAGGCTACAGGAGCCGAGTGCACCAACCTGGTTTGCTAAGCCAGGTTTTAACTGCTAAACTGGTCTTTGTTGTGACCAATCTTTGGGATAGATTTTATGTCGGTTGCACCAATTGGACGATGTGCGTTTATGTGTTTGCAGATGGAACAACGACAGAGTTGCCAAGATTAGTGATGGTTTGCGAATCAAACGACCACGCCCCCCTTTGGAGAAAACGGCTAAGCGACGATGGTGGATGGAGCAGTGTATGAGACACTGAAAAGTTACAGCATGTTTTGCTAAATAAACTTAAACATATCAATTACTTATTGATATCGCCTTTATATGGAATAAGAAAAGCAAGCTCAGTGGCATATTTTACTACAGAAGACAATGGAAAAATGTAAGTTAAGGCTCTGAGAATACAGTTAATGTTGTCAGAGACAAATAAATAATTTGTAATTTAAAAGAAGGTTTAAGGAAAGACCTCAGACAGAGGGTTGAGATGAAGGAAGCAAGTATCTTTGGCTAAGACCTTAAGCCACGCAACGAGACGCAAAAGTTAATAAGGTTAATAGCAAGAATGCTAGATAAACCTGTAGATAGGCTATGCTCCAAGTTAAAATTTATGGTGTTTAATGTGTTTTTTTTATGATCACAGAATGATATAAATAAACCAGCTTTTTGTTGACAGGGATAAACATGAGTAGTCGCTAACTTGCTAGCATTGGAACCATGTCATTGTGGCCTGTTAAAAAAAAAACAGACTCTCGTTCTACGCTTTCGGTTCGAGCACTCGGTAGTGAGATTCAATTGCTTGCTTGAGGTGTTTACCTTTAAAAAGACTGGATCAGCCCCTGACTGATAGCTGCCTTGACTGATAGCATTGTAGCTCTGCATTCACAGCGCTTCCCTCTGTTCGCTGATTGGACAGGTTAAAATGCCAGGTTAGACTAGGACTTTAGGAAGATGGTAATCAAGTGGAAGTGCTAGGAAGGCATTATCAGGCTATGCCAGTGTTAGCATTATAGTTAGTTATAGTTGTATTTATAGTTTAGGCCATCTTGTATGGGAGGTTAATTGTTTTCATTATCATTTCTTTTCTGGCAGCTTTAACATTGTGAACTGGAAAGAAATCATGTTTTAATCTGGCATAAAACGTTTTAACTCGAGAAACTGGCATGAAAAGTCAATCATGATTAATCACAATTAAGCACACGTTTAAAGTTATTACTTCTTTATATCTTTTGAATCCTTTGTTTATTTATTTATTTTTTGGTGAAGAAAAGTCACACATGCCCCTGGTCAGCTTGCCTGCTTGGCTTGTTTGAGGTGTTTATGTTTAAAAAGATCAGATCAGTCCTGGATCAGTCCCTGACAGCTTGCCTTGACTGATAGCATTCTAGTTCTGCATTCACAACACCTCCCGCTGTTCGCTGATTGGACAGGTTAAAATGCCTCCTGAGACAACAAACTCTGTAGGATCAAATCCAGACAAGCACTGTTGGCAGATGATAGTCAAACGGAAGTGCAAGGAAGGCAAGGCCAGATTGCCTGGTTAGCGCAGGCTTCAGCAAAGTTGGGCCCTTTGGTTGGTTTCCTTTTCACCCAACGTGAAAGAGTGTAGTTGCCACAGGTTGTAAGGGGTGTTCAGGGGTGACCGACCACATGATTTTTAACACCCCTCCCCGCACTTCGATCACGCAAGTTATGCACACTCCCCCTTTGTTTTAAATCGGCCACAGTTTGGCCTTTTCCTTGTACTCTCATTCAACACGTCCATCGGCTCTTCCAAAAATTACATATTATGAAGCATCTACAGCTGCCATTATGTGGCTTGTATTCTGCGAATAATGTCAAAGAGAAACAGTGTCATTCCTAGACAGAACTCTCAAAATCTTAAGAAGGCCAACTTGAGGATAGGCTGCTGTAGGCTACTTTGCCATCAGTGTGCAGTCAGCCTTCAGATAAACACGAACACCCGTCTTGCGCATATTTATCTTCTGCGTAGTGACTTGTATACTTAATGTTAGCTTAAAAGAGAAAAGAGGCCAACTCCATTTACCGCAAGTTAGGCATTAGTGTGCAGCAGCTGCCAACCGTGTTTCTGTCAATTGCGTGTCAAAGCCTAAGTGAGGAGAGCGCTGGTGGGTAGTGTAATACAGAGGTTCTCAAACTATATTAGGCCGGGGACCCCTCATGGAGCAGAATTTTTTTCCAGGACCACTGGCACTAATGGACAGCAAAAAAAAATGGGTCCCCGGCCCAATAAAGTTTGATTAAATAAGATTAAATAAGGAAAATAAGGTTTTAAATAGGCATGTTATTGCATTCGGCCTACTGTGTTAAACAATAATTTGTTTCACGTATAATAGCTAATATTAATTTAGTTTAACAGATTGATATAATGCATCATGTAGGTAAATTTGTCACTAATGTTATATGGACCCTAGTTTGAGAACTAATGATATAACATATGTGACTGGATGATTAATTTGCGTAAAAAAAAAAGCAAAAAAACGTTAAAACTAAACTTTTAAATTAACCACATGTGTTAACACACACACACTTAAAAAAAACAAAACACACTTAAACTCAACTTAAAATCAACGTTTAAACTATGCTAGACAGCTAGGCCCTAATTGGAATTAAATATTTCACAACCTGCAGAGTGGCATGTCTGCTGTAAAACTGTCCCTCTTCGTATTCCGTATAACGCTTGGAAAATGTGTAGATTAATACTACATGTACATACATCTTCCCTTGTTGTTGTGAATCTGTAATTTTGAACGTGTAGTTTACAAATCAGCACAGTCGCACATGCGCAACCCAAGCACAACAACGTTCACCACCTCCGTTTTCCAGAGGTCCAAGATGGCGATGGACAGTATGTCCACGTCCGCAGGAGGACTGTCATATCACAATGTTTCTGATTTTTATCCACGAAAATTTGGCTCAAAGCCGGACGTCGTACCGTCTGGGGTGACAGAGAGAAAAGTTGGACCATTGGATAAACCTGACATGGTGGCAGTAGATGTCATTAACATCAAGGATTCAGGTAACGTTAACATTAGCTAGTGTTGATGTAGGCAGATCGTGTTAACGTGTGCTAGCTTACACAGCTAACGTTAACTACAATTGTAATGCCGTAAATTAGCTGGGCGTGCTAATAACTATCCTAGCTCTTTAGAAAACATTAGTCGATGCTCGTTCCCCATTAAGTCATATTGTTTACCACAAAAGCTAATGAGATGAGATATCCAGACTATGGCCACAAATGGAACGTGCAAGAAGCAGCTCTGTTCAGCCGCTAACGTTAGCTAACAAACTGTGACTGGTCAGTGGTTAATAATAATGCTATCGATAGCTAAGTTAACGTTTATTTAGTTTGTAGGAAGGTGACGTTGTCAAACTCATAGTGATGAACTTAGAGGCCACGTAACTATGGATTGTAAAAGCTAAATTAGAACAACTTGGATGAAAACAGGAAGTGTCTGATGGTAAGAACATAAGTTATGTTAAGTGGGCAATCTTTGTTGACATTAGCTTGCTAACTCGCTGTTGATAACATGTCTGAGTAGCTAGCCATCTTTAGCTGTCATTAAGTGTCACAAACCGAAAGCCTGTCTTTTTCGTATTTTCCCGTAACCAAGCGATGGCTTACATTTGCAATGTAATAGGGACCTGTAGTCTGTTCTGTTTGCACTGTATGTCCTTTGGCTGTCTTTTGAGGGGTGGAATGAAATAGCCCTTGAGCTAGGTAACCTTACCTAACCATAACGTTATCAGCAAATGAAGGCTGATCAGGCAACATATTGCTAAATTCTAAATTTCGTTATCATGCAACGTTATTAGAGCGTGGTGCAATTAACAGAGTTGTTCTGACTCTTTATTTACTTTTACAGACATCCCCATGCACAGGAAAAAGCAAGAGAATGACACATACATTCTGGTAAGTGTTCAGATTATGTAAGTGAAACATGTAAATTCTGCATGCCTTTTTGAATGCCTTTCAGGGATGCCTTGTTTTACCTTGATGATGATGAGCCTTAATTGCAAACTTTTGGCTCAACTTAATATTATTTTTAGCCATTCTGTTGTTCAGATATTTTGAAAGATGGGCTGGAAACCAAGTGACAGTGACTACATTATCACAGATGTATAAGCACACAAGTCATTTTAGATGCCCTTGGCGTCTAGGCCTGTATGCAGGGCAGCCAACTCTCATGCAGTGAGTGTTAGACACGCACACTTAACTGCCTTCACACACTCTCAAACAACACCTCCAATTTCTCACGCAAAAAAGTCTGCCCTAAATCTGGCCTGATTCACCTAAGTGCCTGAACAACTATTCATCTTGGTTAAATTACTCACTAAGTTCTAGTCACACAGATACCATCCACATATCAGGTGAAACTGCACAATCTGAACTTTCCAATGACACTAGGCACTAACTTTGAATGTACAGAAGGCTAGCCTACATCACATTTCTTACACAGGCGTAGGTTTGCATATGGACCATAGGGAAATGTCACTAGCAATATTTTGACGTGACAGAATTGTCCATAACAATATTTTAGCAAACTCGTTCATTCTATCTTTGTGATGGGTGAACTCATGCTTAATCACCAACAGTAACCAGACAGGCTATGATATTTATTTATCTGAAGGCTCACGAGAAATGATCGAAACACATAGCGACTGAGTAAAACTGGTCAGTGCTCGGCTGTCATTGGTAACTTCTACTGTCAAAGTATAACGCATGGTCTCCTCAAGAAAGGGCCTTCAGAGACAAGTCCTGCCTCTGCTCTTTAGCATTTCACCGGTGACTTTGTGGCTCTCAAGTCTCACATGTTGAGTGTGAGAGAAACGCAGTTGACAGATCTCACATGCCACACACCTTTCCTCATGCTCCTTTTGTTTGTTTTTACCTCCTCCGATGTAGAATTATGACGATGGAAAGAGATTTCAGCTAAAACAAAAATGGTGTCTGTGACTTTTGTAATCTACTGCAGTAGTTTACAAGCCACCTGTGAGTCTGGTTGCATGTTTAAAGACACAGCGCTCTTCTGTAGAAAGAGCACACAAGTTTGAAATCATGCATGTTGTGAAGAAATTAGCAAACCTAAACTCATCATTTGCATCACAATACTTTCTGACTGATGTATTAATGTTTGATGAAGAACTCAACAGTGAAGACTAAACCCTTGATTTTTTAATACACTCTGCAGCTCTGCTTCCTTTACACACCCACTTTTTTAGTTTACAAACTCTTACTCAACAAATGTCAAACCATATATCAAAATAAGCATGAGAGCATATAGCCTGCTCAATTTAGGAACACTTAAGTAGCCTAATCCAGCAAGAAAGAAGACCTCCATAACAAACCAAAGAAACTTAGGCAATATTAATTATATGCCACATTTAGTTTGTCCTAAATGCATTAATGGACATTTTTGCTAGCTTTTTTTTTGTGAACATGACCTTAAGCATGTAGGCTATTAATTGACTTTGAAGCTGTTATATATATATATATATATATATATAGACTGGATATATAGACTGGAGTTAGAAGAGGGTGGGGCTTCAAAAAGGGCAAGACTGGAAGAGAAAATGAATCAGTTAGTTAGTTAGTTAGAAACTTTATTGTCCCCATGGGGAAATTTTTGGTCAGAGAATTGGTGCGTCAGGCATGTTGTCATTGCCTGTGACATGACACAATAAAATATTACAGCACACATTACATATACACATTAGACGATAGACAGAATAAGACAAGAGTTCCACTTATTCTGTCTATCGTCTAATGTGTATATGTAATGTGTGCTGTAATATTTTATTGTGAATCAGATAACAGGCCCTGATGAATGCTCTATAAATAATAATTAAAATAAATACATAAACATAATAATAACATGCATAATAATTTTATTATAACATTGCTTGTAGCACATGTACATCGGCTTACTGTTTAAGTATTTTATTTGTTATGTCTTGCTGTTATTTTTTCCCAGTGCCAATTTTCCTCTGAACCCAGTGGTGGGAAAAGGCCTTTACTGAAGAATGAATCTCCCTCACTGACTAATCTTGTTCATTTTTGGTGGTGTTTAGGCTTATCAAATATTTTAAACCATGAATTTATCTTTAAATCTAAAACACAGGTCTATAAAGTAGGCTTTAGGCACATAGACAGTCACATAGACGTTTTCTAGTGTCGGGGCTATTTGTTGATCACAAATTGAATGCTCAGTTGAATGCATTTCAGAGCAAAAAAGCTGGCCTGACTACAAATTCCTCTCTTTCATTTTAAAATAGTTTATTTTCCCCCTGAAAGGGAAAGTTTGTCACTTTCTTGTAAGGTAAGGTAAAGGTAAAACAAGAAAAGGATGCAAGACAAATGCTATGAACAAAGCAGTAGTTCATTCCGTTTGGGTGAGAACACTGGAGACATATGAATGTGAACAGGCTTGGCCCTAATGTTGATCTCAAATGACCAGTAGGTGGCAGCACTGTCCTGTACCATTAACTGTGTCTTATTAGTCAGCTGTTAAAAAAAAAGTATATATATATATTCCTAAATATATCAAGATGTATAACTTGATATAAGTAAGCTGAAGTTGCATTATGAAGCTGAAATATGACGTTTTACTATCATTGGCAGTTGATGATGTGCATTTGTTTTCCTTATTGTAGGGCACTATCCATCCCTTCCGGAAGACACACAGGACTATATTTGGGAAACTGTCCCAGGAGTTCCGTTTGGTGGCCTCTGACAGACGAGTAAGTATTACGGTGTTGTCCGATTGCAACTATCTAGATCATGCTCCCCTACACTCACACACTGTCTGTCTTTCTTTCACCTGTGTTACCATGTTAAAAGTCAGTCGGCAGTACTCTGTCTAACACTGAGGGCACCACCTTAACTCGGGTCTTTGATATGCTGTAGTGCTATATGGGGCTTGTGTTGTTTTACTTAGCAGCTGTAAAGCTGTACAAGGTCCATGTGCAAATTTGAGAAACTGAACAAGAAGTGACTGCATATTGAGTCGTCATCATCATTATACCCTGGCAGTAGGCAGTAGTCAGAGGTCATTTATTGTCACTGTTATCACTGTGTATCTGCAGATGTCTTTTATCAGAACAGCACTCAAGGCAGACCAAGTTAATTTCTCTTCGTCCTAGTGGCCGGCTGTGTATGTGTATGTTGACATCTTGTCTAGAAACCAAGAAACATTGGGAGAAGTAGAATCTTTTTTTTCTTTTTTTTCCCCCCACCGACCACCAGCGGACTTAAGCTGCTTTAAGTTAAAGGTGGGCCCAACAAGTGCTCCATCTGCCAGGGCATGGGTATAAGTAGTTAAGGAGGAAGGAGGAAATTTAGAATTTTTAGGGGAGAAGATGCAGTTCACTGGCTGTTTGCATATGTCTGTACAATATAATGACCCATTCTGACGCCACAAGATAGTGATAGTTACACCATCTGTACTCTGGGGGGCAGTGTGTCGACTCATTCTCTCCAACACAGAGAGAGGGGGGTGGATGTTGGTCGTGCTGCTGTCTTGTTGTTTGCATACACACACACACACACACGCACTCCGCCACAGGCTCCACACAAGCCTCCAATGTCCCCCCATCTCTCAACCCTAGCTGGGCTTTGTCAGTGGACGCCCTGGCCTTGTCATAACACTGTGCACCGCAGTAATTGTAGATTTCACAGCAGCGGCCGGCATGCCGCAGACGTCGATGCGAGGCGACAGCTGAAGTTACCCAGCGCCACTGCGGCACTAGCACGCCCGCCGCTCACCCGTTGTTGTTGTTGTCGCCGCTGCTGTATTCGTCTTCGCCCTGCTTTTTATTCTCCTCTTTCAGGTGCAGTGCAGTCACAATGGAGAAGGAGGAGGAGGAGGAGGTCGTTTAGTATTACGCCCATATCAAATAATCGCCCTCAGACAAACAGCAGAAAATGTCCTGCTGACACATCGGGACAGAGATCGGAGTGGGTGGGGAGTGGGTGTGGGGTGCGCATGGGGTTTGGGGATATTGGGAAATGGCTTTTGGTTCCACTAATAGTTGTTTCAGAATGGCGCACAGCTGTGTTGTTGCCAGCTCTCTATTATAAAATGGATAGTTCAGTTTGTTGGTAATGATTTCCTGAACCGCGTTTGAAGCCGTTGTTTTTGGTACCGTTACATGCTCAAAAGAACGAAACCACCAAAAGAAAATCAAATTACTCATCTGAGCCTTCATGGTGAATGATAACCAGCAATGCTTTGAACTTGATTAAAAATTTGATTTTAACATAATATTACGGTATGTACCTCATCAGTATGATGGATTGTTCTCATTATCAAGCTAGGCTGCCCTTTTTCTGATGTTTCACAGTCAGAGGTGATTCTGTCAAACATGACTTGGTCTCTACTATGGTCACTGTTGTGCTGCTTAAAATTATCGTTCATGTTTCTGTAATCTTTTGTACAGACAGTAAATGGCAAACAGTCCTCTCTGCATGTATACGACTAATACACAAGGCTCATTGCCTTTTACTATGTAAATATCACTGGCAGATGTTAAGTCTTTACTGAAGTGTTTATGTTTGCTTTCTTGCTGGCCTTTAATATTTGTGTATTTGTATGTTTTTGTTCAGTCCTGGAGGATACTGCTGTTTGGCGTGCTGAATGTGCTCTGCACTGGTTTTCTGCTTATGTGGTGCAGCTCCACAAACAGTATGGGTGAGTAGGCCAGAGACGCCTGAACACACACACACACACACACACACACACACTTCTAATTCTCCTACCTAGCCGGCCTCTCAGAGCGAGATGTTGGGAGTTGGGAATGCTCATTCAGTGTAGGTGCATGGCGCATAGCTGAAATATACCAGAGCATATGAATGACTACGAAGAACACAAATTATTTTGTTTAGAGAGGTCGTGCTCAGGGCATAGTATACACATACAGGCTGCACAAACACACGTTTTGCACTCATCATCAACAGCCATGTTCAGAGAAAAACAAGAAGGCCAAAGATTCAGTTCTCATCTTTGGAAATGTAGTCAGCACTTTAGAAACTGCGGTGGTGAAAAATGCAATGCAGTGCGGCTCCGTACTGCAAAACCAGCCCTTTCCCCCTCTCCCCTTCTGCCATGTGGCCTTGCGGTGGCCAGGAAGGAGACAGTGGTGGCGTATTGAGCTGCAGAGAGGCGACACGCGATCCCGACGTCGATACTCGGTGCAGATAAACAGCGCCACTGAGCCCAGCGTCGCAGGTGCAGGACAAAAAGATCCCCGTCCGGCACAGGAAACTGTTGGTACACTTCCCATATGGTGTTTATCCACACAGAAATGAATCAGTACTAATATTTAAGCCGGCGGGGGAGAGATTGTCTTTCCTGCTTTCCAGGCAGGAGAAGGTTGTAGCTACTGCTAGCCACAGCCTCCTGTTGCCCCAATCAGCAGGCCTCTCATGGCTCCGCTGTGAGATGTGGGAATGTAGCAGCGAGTGTTGTTACATCATACACATGCTTATCCTGATTCCCCAATACCTCCAGGATTAGTAAGATGCATTGGATGAAAACAGCCAGGGGATAATAGCTGTTGATAGTGGACGAAATCAGCTACCGGCTACAGCCGGTACTACTACATATGGGTCCTAGTGCCTATAGAGGCTCTGGTTCGAATCTGACCCATAGTCTTTTCCCAGTCCCTCCCCATCTCTCTCTCTCTCCCCCTCCCCCTCTCCCATTGGCCTCCTGTCTCTCTTCACTGTCCTGTCTGAACATAGGCAAATTGAAACAAAAAAAAACATCAGATAACTTTGCCCGACAGAACTCACTGGTTGCACTTTAATAGTACTGGTTCATTGTTTTATTTCTGTTGACTGAACTCTGCGCAGGTCTGTTAAGTAGTGGAAGCGCTTACAATGTTGTGCAATATATAGACTTGTTGTAGACTGAAATGGCTGCCCTGTCAGATGAAGCAGTTCACAGCTTTGTGCATAGGTTGACTTTGGCTCAACTCTGAGTTCGCTGTTTCACAATCACTTTTCACAGAATCACATCATCAGAAGTGGGGTCATTTATAGAAGGCCCTATTCTGTCTTTTACAACTTAAGCTGTGAACTTGTTGCCAGTTCAATTGTGGTTAAATGTTCCAATACAGCATACGTGTCTTTGTCCAGTCATCATTCTTTGTGTTGCAAAAATTGCTGTATTTAACCTCAGATGAAGAGACGTCAGCAGAAAAGGCTGGAAAAATAATGGATTTAATAGTCAGTTCTGGAGCAGAATGATGTTCTGTTTAATACTCCTTACTTGGTGCTCTCTTGCTCCAGCACTTACTAACCCCGATAGCTCAGCTATTGCTACAGTGGAGGATCCTTTGTTGTGTCATTTCTTCTCATCTCCATCTCACTCCTTTGAGACACTATGTCTGGCTGCTGCTACATTGTCCAGCCATAATTCCTGATAACCACCTATGGACTGAGTACCAAGTAATGTAAAGTGAGATAATACTCTGGAACTATGAGGAACCTTAGCTAAAACCATAGACAACTTTTAGTCTATCATGGTTACTACTGATTGTAATTTTCCTGCATGACCCCTGGCATTTGGGTAAACCCCTTGAGTCATGGATCTTCCCAAGGTTTCTTCCAAGACTAACTAAACATAAGGGAGTTTTTCCTTGCCCCTTTTGCTCTTGTGTGCTCCTTCTGTAAAGCGCCATGAGACAATACTATTGTAAAAAGCGTTGTATAAATAAAACTGAATTAAATTAATTTCTTCACATTGTAAGTGCATGATGGCGTTCATGTCATGCTTTCTACTGTCATCTGTTTTTTTGCTAGATTCCCTGTAGCTGGTGAGTGCAGTGTTTGTCAATGGCAATAGTGGTGTTAGTGCATCTGCATGGCGGAGAGGATAAATTAGATCCCTTCCACATCTTTGGAGGCTTTCCAGTCACTGCACAAAAGAGCCTGATGGGCTGTGCAGCTCATTGGGCTTCTGGCTCATTGGGTCGGCTATGCCTGCAGTGATCAACCACCCCTCTATATATATACGCACGCACACACACACACACACACACACACACACACGCGCACATACATGAAAGGGAAGGCGCACACAAAAACACAAACATAAATATGCGCATAAACACACACCACAGGCGCGCAAATAAGCACAGACACAGCACACATTAGAACACACACATACGAACACACATACACATACATATACACATACACACACATATACACATACACATACCCTTGGTCACACTTTCTACTCCTAGACAGCATTGAACACCACTGAATACATTGTGCTGTCCGTAGGCACTTCAACAAACTGATGAACAGACAAAATCCCTACAGACCCACATTTTTGGGGTGGTGGGGACTTAAGGCCACTGGGGTTGTGGGGGGGGTGTCCTCACATGTCTGATTCTGTTTGTTAGATAAGGACATATCTTTTGGCAGCGCTTTTTAAAGCGGGACGGAACCGACGACAGCAACAATAACAACAACAACAACAACAACAATAATAACATCAGCAACAGTCTCATTAGTTTCCCAGTTACTCAGCTAGTCCGTCACTGAGTTAGATAGATAGATAAATACTTTTATAATCCCATAGAAAATCCTGGTATCCTTGACACATGACATACATACATTATAACAATAGAGTAAAATCCTATTATGTGTGCCATTTAGGATACTAAGTCATTTGATGTTTGAGCTGTGTTTCTCTCTAGATGCATAACTGCATGATAGGCTTTACTGTGTTAGCCTACTCAGGAAGACACCAGAGTAAGAAAAGCCTTGAAACAATGATCACGATGAGTGCATGGGTCATAGCCGCTGCCATTAATGCATGCCATGCCTTTTTTTATTTATGTGCGTAGCTGGAAACAAAGGCAGTTGACCTTGGGCTGAACCGTAAAGTTCACTGGAAGGGCTCTTTGATGTTAGCGATGATCATTAGCAGGGCAGAAGAAGAAAGGAGGAGGGAGAAAAAAAAGCATCCCAGTAGCACACACACACACACACACACACGCTCTAAGCTTTCTGTCAGGGGAGGTTTTCGAGTCAGCGAGTCTGCACAAAACCCAACTCCTCTTCAGTCTTGATGCGCTTGTTCACTCGCTCGCTTCACTGTCTCATTCGCTCTCTCCTCCATCTCCCTTTCCCGCGCTGTGGAGGACTGTCATCACCACACATATCTCACTTTTATACCATGGTAATGTTTATGATATATGGACGCTATACAGTGGATAATTTATTCATACTAACTACATACCTGGACTGCATACTCATATGTTATACAAGCATATATATTTACATGTGATTGTATAGTATGCTATTTATAAACAAGAAAAACAACAACATAGTTGTATGAATGTGTAGTTGTGTTTATGCATGTGGGTACATACCTCCATATGTGTATTTACTACAGGATGTTGGCAATCTGTTTGTTTACTTCAAGAAATCCTTGTGCTTGGTCTCCAGCGTCTGTGGCCTTGGGGTTGTGTGTCTTTATTTCCCTCTATTTTGAAGGTGTGCGGGTGTGTGTTTGTGTAATAGAGCCTAATGCACCACTCCGCAGCCTGTGTAGGATGTAGAACAGATGAGTCCACAGGACACTGTGTTTGCCGCCCGTCAGCCCGTGCGGATCAAATTCTGCAGCGGAAGATGGGATTGGGTTGCGTGGTGTTGAAAATGTTCGTGCTTCCATCCGATCTGCACATTCCTCTTTTGTCAACAATTCTTGCAGACCGATCAATACAATATCCTACCCCACCATCAGCCATAGCACAGGTCACCAGAAACACTGCCCTCAACTTCACACTCCTTAGGGCTGTCTGGGTATAGCTCTGCGTCTGACCACTTTTCCTATGAAAATCCTCTGGTATCCCGGGTGTTACTATCCACAAACTCACTTTTTGTTACCCTAACGGAGAAATCTAGTGTGAATCAACCCATATCCCTGTTGTGAAACTGTGAAAATTTGAAATAACATAGAATTGCGAAAAAACGAATAGCGTCAGCTAACCGAATTGGCCATAGTGAAAATGAAGCTGAAAGTAAGTTACTCTCCCCAATTAGTTAGCTGCTGCTTTGTTTTTCAGTCTATGTTGTGTCAATTTTTTGGCGTTATTTTTCTTACAGTAATCTGTGACGTGGAATAACAGGGATATGATTGATTGATATGATTGATTCAAACCGGATTTCTCCTTTATTGACCCATTGATGTGTTGAAATCTGTTTGTCTCCAGTGCCCTATTCCAGTTCACATTTTGTACAGAGCAGCTGTAGTTTCCGGAAGTAATTTCAGTGTCAAAGAGTATCAGAACACATATAAAAGAAATATATTGTTTTTTTAGTGAAACCTGTTTTGTCTCGTCTTAAATCTGTTTGCTGACTTGTTTTGGACTTGTGCGCAGATTAATCACGTTATATCGGATCAGTCAAATCTAATCTGCAGATTTGGTATTTGGTGATAATTTATTATACTTTATTTACTTTGACAGTGACTTATTTTGTTTCAGTTGATGTTTTTTTACACCTAGATGTAATCCCCTATCTACAGTAGCTTCAGTCTTTAGTTTTTGTCTAAACATTTTCTGAGGGAAAGTAGGTGGGTTGGTACTGCCACAGCATCTCCGCTCAATATTGTATTTCGCTACAGTGCTATGTTAGGGAACTCTCCGAAGGCTTTGGATTCCCAAACTAGATTTTCTAGCATCCAGTCAGATGTTGAAGACAGAACCAATAGGTTTAAAGTTCAAACAAACTACCCACCCACGGCAAAGTAAGCATATGCTTATTTCATGTTCAGTGTGAATGGAAGGAAATGTTAATCAAATTTTAGGAACAAATTTGTCAGTTTCAAATAGAGACATAAAGTTGACTAAAGTTGACTGGCATTTAACATATGCTTTTATCCAGAGCGACAGAGACTCATGGCGTGGGGCTCGGGAATTGAACCTGGGTCGACCGGGTCAGTTGTTTTGAAATGCATATTAGATTGTCAAGAAATGTTTTCCGGATTCACTACTCACAGAACAGTGAGTCTGCCCAGTGGGTCCTGTCCTCTTGTAAACCATAGTAGTTGCACCCCATCCCCTCACCACCTAATTCTGGTATCTGCTATGCAGTCACTTACTGTACGTATGGCAGACATGGGTTCAGTGGTTCCCTGGCTCCATGTCTAGCAGCAGATTGTGCTGAAATTCCAGCTCACAGAAGAACCGGTCTGCTGTTCGTCTGCCACTCCTCATCATCTTCTGGTCTCTGTTTCCCACAGTTCTCCCCCTTCAGCTTCATATCACAATAACCAGCAAGGGTCTCCCACCCCATTTATCATTCAGCTGAGGGACTGGCACCATAGGACTGTCAGACAGATGAGTGAGTCCAAGGCAAGGCGTCAGATTTTGGGCATGAGAATTAGTTTTATGGGGGAGAAATCTCACGTTTATGAATGGCATATCTCAAAATGTGCTCTTAGATCATACCAATATCAGCCAAAACCAGTCTTATTCTATGTTTTCTTATCTAAGTAGGTTCATACTGTTTACTTGTGTAAGATATATAGAAATCTAGCTTTAGGTTGCTGTTACAAAGGATTGCCATTTGAATGCTCTTTTCTAAGGTGCATCTTTCATCTATTTTACTAGAATGGCTTTTAGCAGCTTGTTGTCATTGAGCCCTAAGCTTGACTGCATTGAGCCTATTCATGTTTTCCTTCATATACCATCACTCACAGCCTGACACAGATCTGCGATTTGGCCACCTGCTTTGTAATGGTGCTTGATCCACTGGTGATGAAGCTCTGATTATCCCCCACACAGACAGACACACACACACACATACATACATACATACCCCCCTCTTTGTGTGCATTCTGTTGACAGGTTAGTCTGGGCAGCAGTCTCATCGGCATGGTCTCATTTTACCCCTCAGTAGCTCATGTCAGCAGTAGAGAGGAGGGGCCCATCAGCCTGACCCCTCTGCCTCCCACTGTCTCTTTCTCTCTCTCTCTCTCTCTCCTCTCTCTCTCTCCACACACACACACCACACACCAACCCCACACACACACACCACACACACACACACACACACACACACACACACAACCCTCACACCCCCCCCCTTTCAATCCAGCCGCATCCTCTCCGAGTCTCCCGTTTCCCCTGCCAGGTGTTGCTCTGTAGTCAGTCAATAAAAGCTTTTAGTTTACATATGGAGCGATCTATTGTATTTAATATGCCACGTCGACAGACACCCGAGAAGCCGGCCCGGTCGATGCATGTTGCAGAACTCAATGACAGTGGAGTGCTGCAGTTTGCAAATCTCCCCCTCCCTCTTCACCTCACCCCTCCTGAAAATACAGTCTTATGGTTCCAAGGCTGGCCCCTCCTCTGCCATTCACACACACACACACACACACACACACAAACAGGAAAGACGATACTCCTCCGTGGCCCTTCAGGAATAACGAGGACGTCCACTGCTTCCAGCCCATCCTTAACTTTCTGCCTATTCTCCCAATAACCAGGCAGCACTTAATGCCTTTTAATGGGACTGTGTTTGTTTCCCTGTGGGTCAGGGATGAGGGTGGGGGCCCGAGAGGGCATCAAGGGTAGAGGTGGAATGGAAGTGGGGGGGTTACTGAACCTGGGGAGCGAAACTGATCAGTCAGACACATATGTTGATTTCAACGATGTTGCCCATCAGACGTTATGAAATATTCAGTTGAGGCGAGCATCACTGTCCTCTCAGAGTCTCCGGATTAGCAAGGCAGGCCTGTCTCTGCTTACAACCACTGCACAGCTCCCTTTTTTATCTCCCATTGATCTGGTCTGTAAACATACACAAGTGACCTTAATCTACACACAGTATGCTATAAGATGGAGCCCCAGCATCCTGTCAGGACATAGTGAAGTGCAAGAAGAACAGGGAGGATTGGATAGAGCTGTGTGGTTTTCTGCTTGTGTGTGTGTGTGTGTGTGTGTGTGTGTGTGTGTGTGTGTGTGTGTGTGTGTTATGCTTGCTCTGGGAGGTAGCCCAAGACTCTCTTTAAAGAGCTTTATTATATAGTACTCCAGAATGCTGAGGTTCCATTCACTTTGAATGGAAGCCACAAAACGGTAACAAATTAAAGTTGAAGGGACGTTTGTGTAAAGGTTTCTGTCGTCTTTTTGGCAAGTACTGTTCATCCTGTCGGGAAATATTTTCCTATAATTATTGGCAGCAATTATCCTTTACTTAATTCATAATGCCAGTTAATAATTGACAAAACAAAGATAAAACCAGCCATCATGCTTCGCTATCAATAGAGGCCTTCACCGTAGGCAAAGACATGGACACCTCTTTTGATAAAAGATATTTACACAGGCATTATACTTTTAATGCCAAACTGAATTTAGTTTTTGGCCGTTCAAATTACGTCACTGGACAGCAAACATGGTTTTGTATATTAGCTGGTGAATCTGCAGTAGAGTACAAAGTGTGATGCCTTCATTAAGGCTAAGCAGAAATGGGTAGACTGGTGAGCGGGCATCAGGATGAACATCAGCATCATCTAGCAACGTGCTGAAATATAAACATGGATGTGAACCAAGAATAGATACCTGTTAATTTGTCAGTTAATCAATATTGTTTTATGTCGTTATCTCAACTTTCTTGATGAGGTGTTTAATGTTAGAGTAAGTGCATTGTTAATTATCATTGTGTGTGTATTGTATCCTGATTGACAGCTTTTTGTTTGTGTTTCTGTCTCATTTCAGCCTTAACAGCGTACACATACCTCACCATCTTTGATCTCTTCAGGTGAGTGGTGATTGACTGTCACACACTGAGCACAGGCAGAATCTGTCATCTGATTTGTTTAGCTCTCTCTCTCTGTACGTTTCAGCAATCAAAACATAAATAATACTTGTACGTTCTGTTCTGTTCCCAAACCGCTTTCGATACGTTAAGATAACGTTAAAATGAACTATATTTCGTTACTCTGTATTAACTGTATTTCATTACTTTGTATTCATACAAAGTTGAATCTAATAACACATATGGAATGTTAAAACGCAAGCCCTGTGGAAACAGCTAATAGAACTCTTGAAACGGTCTATATATTCTGCAGAGGGGCATGCCTCTAATTTCCTGTCGTGTGTGTGTGTGTGTGTGCGTGTGTGTGCGCGCGCTCTCTAGTCTTATCACCTGTCTCCTAAGCTCGTGGGTGAGCATGAAGAAGCCCAGCCAGTTCTACTCCTTTGGGTGAGTAATTCCCACTGTGTGAGGAGAAGACCTATTTGTACTGTAGGCATTGAAATGTGGTGCCAACATTTTAAAAGATGAATCACAATGCATGCAGTGTTTGTGCATGAAAATTTTGACCGTACTTGGTATACATTTCGACATTGTCTGCCTGAATTTGGCTTAATCAGAGCATAGAGGTGTTTTTGTGTCAATCTGTCTATCTTTGTGTCTGTGTCTGTGTCTGTCTGTCTGTGTGCCCATGTGTGTGTTTGGGTGGGTGGTTGTGGCGACTTAATTTACATGCTTAGCGTGACCTAGAATTTCTTAAACTTTGGCCCAAACGTGACCAAGCCTTAAGCCTGAAGAACGAAATATCAGGTCAATTATAGTGTACAAGTCTCGGTCTCAACCAATTTAACGTTTATTTTTCATTTTTGCATTTTTGCAATTAGATGCAGTGTGTTTTACAATCTACGTACAGTGAATTTGTCATTTGAATATATTTTATGTCTACATTGTATGGCCATACTGTAAAATCAACGCATCAATAAAGCTTGCAGCTTATTGTAACCCATGGTACACAGCAATGATAGTCAGCATAGGCGTAAGTGTGATTTCAGCATGTAGGCCTAGATGTTGAGGGACTGACTGCCTCATGTTGTGCTGACAGTGGTCTATATTAAACTCAGCAGGAGCACATTAGCATGCTAATCTGGCAACCAACTAGCAGAGGACTCATACGGGATGAGCGTGCGTGTGTGTATGTATTTATGTGTGTTTCAGTGCTTCAGTGCGCAGGCGCCACGCGCGTGTGTGTTGTCCCTATCAGGCTCAGCGGGGCCGGCTCTGTTGATGTGGGCCAAGCCCCATGTTGATGGCGTAGTTTTCTCAGGGACTGAGCTGCGCTCAGTGTTTGGCTGCCTCCCGTGACCCCGGGGTGTTGCGGCGTGGTTATTGCATGGAAAGCTGCTTTTCAGCTCCACTTGGCCTTAATGTGCTCAGTGGGCCAGCACAAAGGGTCAGCCCCAGCCTCAGCCTCATCCTCAGACGTAGCCATTTCTCTCCTCTCCTCCCGTCGCTCACTCGGTGGGCCCGCATGCTCGTTTTTAACGTTCCGCAGATTATCTAGCGTCGTGTCGGACCTCCTCCGTCGTGAAGCTTCCCTCCCTCCCACCCTCCCTCCCTCCCGCTATGCAGCAGAATGACCAGACTAATAAACCACACAAATCGTCATCTGAATAACAAGTCCACAAAAGGTCTTATTGTTGTCTGCTCACGACGACCTGCTTGCTTGGGTCATGGTGAGGATGAGGATGTGGATGAGGAAGATGGTGATGACAACGATGATGGTGATATTAGGGGACCAGACAGCAGACCGTCAGTTGGTTACCCTCCCAGTTGCTGTTGCTCCCACCCTCACCCCCCCTCTCCACACCTCCATCCTTAACCCCGACCACACAGACACACACACACACACACACACACACACACTCATGAATCTGTGTGCTACTGTGAGGCACGTTCCTGCTCAGCGTGGCTTTGAGCCTTGGCCCGGGGCGGTGCTCAGTGCTCAGCGTTCCTAAGCCTTTGTTTCGGGGCTTGTTTGGGTACAGCCAGAGGGGTTTTTGTGACTGCTGGTAAACACAGGGTGACCTCACTGACTCACGGGTCTAGAGCGAGCATAGACGTGGACTGTGCCACATTGCTCCCGCCTACACACACACACACACACACATTCACGAACTCACTCAGGAAAAGGGGATTGGCGTGCTCTGTTTGCCAAACAAATGATTTGGCTCCATTTGAAACGGTTATTGAGCCGCAAATACACCTGGGGTGCTTGAGTGTGGGAAGATGCTCAGACAAACAGCCACACACACACACACACACACACACACACACACACACACACACAGATGGACATGAATATACCCTTCCCCCACATCAACCCCCACCCATTACACACAGACACACATACATCGTACACATACACACACAGACATACATTTTGCATACACACACAGATATACATTCCACACAAAGGCACACACACACATACATTTTACACACACACACACGCCTCTGTGCAGGGTTTGTTATTGATCAGTTTCAGAGACAACAGGGAAGGGTCTTTTCGGGTTACATTCAGACTGTGACCAACCATTGCAGCCGATGAACAACAACAGCAGTCCTGTGTGTGTGTGTGTGTGTGTGTGTGTGTGTGTGTGTGTGTGTGTGTGTGTGTGTGTGTGTGTGTGTGTCCTCTCTCCATCAGAGGGGGTAACTAAGGATAGAGTAGCAAAGCTGTTTGTGGTCAAGCCGGCGGTCAAGGGTATGGTTGGTTAATGCACCAAATTGATGTCAGAGCTCTCGGGATTAAACATGAACTGCCATTAACCTGGACAATCCCATTAGCCTTGGGAACAGGGCTCTGAACACACACAGGATTTGTACCAGACTGTAAACCTGGCAATATGGACTGTTTATCTGTCAATTCTGTGTTCGTTTTTTATCACCATGGTGATTTGTTTTTATTGAGGTTAAGATGATCGAGAAAGATTATGGAGGGTTTTGATGGTGTTGGAGAGATGTTTATTGTTTACCATGAAAACTTGCGTGAGGTTATATTTGTGTTGTTTGTGTGTTTGCAGATTTGAACGGTTTGAGGTGTTGGCCGTCTTTGCCTCAACTGTGCTGGTACAATTGGGTGCACTCTTCATTTTGAAGGAGAGGTAAGTGTGTGTGTCTGTGTGCGTGTGTGAGAGAGAGAGAGAGAGAGAGGGAGGAGGCAGTGGGTGAGACTGGGTTGACACAGACTTTATGAATATTTCACAGTGGTGGGAATGTTTAGGAAGGCCTTTAGCTGCCCCGCCCAGAGCGAGGTTTACCTGCCGGTCAACACACACACACACACACACACACACACACACACACACACACACACACAGAGGGTGGTGGGGACAGGGATGCATTAGAATGTGAAGATTATTACAGAAGCACAGGAGGTGAAGTGTGGCAGCTCCACAGCTAATTGTGTAGCTGAATTGTGCCGCAATATTTTTATTTTTATAACACCTGCTCTCATTAGTAACTGCCCTACCTCTCTCTCTCGCTCTCTCTTTCTTTCTCTCTCTCTCTCGCTCTCTCTCCCCCCCCCCCTCTCCTTTTGGCTCCTCTCTCTTAGTGTTGAGCGATTTGTGGAGCAGCCAGAGGTGCATACGTAAGTACAGAATGCCAAAGACAAACACACATTAATCCCCCCCACACATACAGCCATCATCTCTGTAATATCCTAAAACACACGTGGACACAAACACACACACACACATTAACACACTTGTCCGCACACTTATGCACTCTTATTTGTTTCAAATACCATAGTTTGTTTCAAGAAGCTGTAGCACACACACAAATACGTTTATACGCACACACACACTCACACACACTCACACGAGCGACAACAACATTAGTGTTGCAGCTGGGTTCGCTCTTCATCCTCAGGTCTTAGCCACTAAACTCTTACAATGGGATTTCCGGCTAATCAAGCTCCCTCAATCCCTCATTGTGCCATTCCCCACCTTTCAGTGCCTCGTCTCAGATTAATACATGTTGTTTATGATGTATTTTCATTTGGGCCCCAAATAAAGTGGATTTAAACCTTAAACCCCCACCGAAGCCTCAACCCAATTACTTTCCCCTCTAAACTCCCCCAGGGAAGCATTGGTGTGTGTTGGCAACCTAAAGGGTATCTGAAATGCCATTATGGTCTTGGTGCTGGAGTGCCCATAGATAAACAGCTGCTGTTGGGCAGGGGGGAGAGAAAAGCCACATGTGGAAACATGAGTCTTACACTAGGGATAGACACACAAAGCACATAGCCCAGGCGCTACGTTCACGTAACGTACCTATACTGTGGCTGTGGTTGAGCAGCGCTACGTCGCTTGACAGATAATCGAGCAACCCAGGGCTGATTCCCAAACCCCACAATGCAGGTACATGTTACTGTGGACAAAAATGTCCACTAAAGACCACTGAACTTTACTGTACTAACTAAAGGGGTCTGAAATAAATATATGCTCTGATTTATTTTTTAGATATATGCAGCGCTTCGTAAGTAGTCCCATTAATTATGGGGGAAGGTAATTGTAGCAGTTTGTTTAGCAAGAGCAAAGTACTGGTTTAATTACCCAGTGTAGCCTTCCTGTAATTGATGGACAAAGCAACTAACACAGAGACCAATACAGAACTTTTATCAAGACTTGGAAAGCTGTTTTTGTAGTGTTTTTACGCGCACACACACACACACACACACACACACACACACGATTGTGTGGAAGGTCATGAACACTCTTTCCTGTCTTTCCAGGGGTCGACTCCTGGTCGGGACCTTTGTGGCTCTCGTCTTTAACCTTCTCACTCTACTGTCTGTGAAAAACAAGCCCTTTGTGTTCGTCTCGGAGGGTAAGTTTGCCTCTGCACACCCATATACCAGAGAGGGTGAAAGCGGAGTGAGAGGCACAAACGTTTGTTATGTTACGTGTTCTATTTTCGCAGGAGGGAGGGGAGAAATCCCCCTCTATGCAGACCAGAGTTGAGTTCTCATATGCTGATACAGAATATCATTGAAAAGTTTATTGTGATGTAATGTGACACTCCCACTTATGCAGACTGGAGCAATTCACGTTTGCTCCCATTGTAACGTATTATGTTGCTCTATCTTGGTCAGTATTCAATGATCTTTGCATATATACACCACAGCAGTCTGGGGTAGTCACCCCACCACCACCACCACTACAGGCTTATGAATTCTGAATTGAAATTCATCATTCATCATATGAAGCCAATAATAGTGCTAGATGTAAATGTGTGGTGAGTTGTGAAAAGGGGGAATCATCAAGCTGGTAGTTTTAGGGTGAATTATTTTTTAGGGTTTTTTTATTTATTTTATTTTATTTTTTTAGTATTTTAGCACCAACCGAAATGTGTCTCCAGCATCTGTTTTCTCTGTCCACACTGAAATCTCACACCCACTCATGATAATCTTTATACACTGTAACATGACCAGAGGCTCGCATTCCTACTTCCTGTTTTTCGTGACCGGTACCTTTGTGGCAAAAAGCATGCAAAAATACCTCTGACCTTCTTTTGATGTTGATTGTTTAAAAGGCAAACTGTAAATGTCTCTGAATTTCATATCAGAAATCTTTTGGTCACTTACCATGCTAGCCCCCCCAAGTCTTCTGGGACCATGGGACCATGGGAGCATTTCCTCCTCACTGCACTTCCTCCTTTTGGCCACCAGAGGGCTTTATTGGCCCAGATGGCAGGAGGCGGCGAGGCAAAGCAGCGTGGCCAGGCCAGGCCTGCCGGGGGAAGAGGCCAGGTGCACGTTGTCATCCGCCAGACTAAATCCCTTCATGCTCACCCTGGTAGTGGCTCAGGATCGAGCGGCTCAGGCCTGATTGTCTGCAGCAGACATGTAAATCCCAGGCTGCTGCTGCTTTTCCCCCCCAAAAAAAGAAAGAAAGAAAGATAAAGATATAGACGGGTGAAAAAAATCCCCTCTTTTGAACAAATTGGGTCTACAAAGACTCGTCGGGATTTTTTTTTTTCCCTCATTGTTGTTGTTTTGTCGTTTATTTATTTATTTTTGCGTCCCCGAATGACGACCACTGCTCATCTTTTCCTGGAGAGCGCCAGTGGCGACGGCTTTTGCTCGGTGGCATCTGGTGGCTTGTTTGAAAGCGAAACAAGGTGAGCCTCACCTGCACACCTGTCCTGATGTTACCTCTGAAATGGTTGAGCTGAGATACAGCTTACAAAACATTACTCTCTGAGGGTATATATTTGCATACTGTACTGCCCTTTTTTTGGGTTTCAGCCCATACACCCTCGGTGGAGAATAATAGCCTTACATCCTTTTTTTCTTCCACTACCTTTATTTAAAGATCTGAGTGAGTGAGTGATTGTCACAGCAGGAAGTAGAATAGATGGCTTATCACAAGCGTGTTTGTTTGCAGTTGACTGCACAGTCCAAACACTAGTAACTGTTTGCCGCTTCTCCAGGTCTCTGTGACTGCAGGGCTCTGAAATGTCAGTGGTGCTTTGACATCTCCAGATGGGCTTGTTTGGTTCATGTCATGTCTTAAGGTTGCCTAATTGGCTCTCTTGTTCTATGTAATTAATCTCTTTACTGCAGCGAGTGCAGATTAGGAGGTGTCGTGGCAGACCAGTCTCGGACAGTAAGATGAAATAATCTTGTAAAGCCACGCTAAGTAGTTAGTTGCACACTGACTACTGTAATGCTTGATTAGACAATGCTGGATTGGAACAGAGATGAGATAATATGGTTATAGCCATATAGCCCCATATTCTGAGGAGTTATGGCCGTATAATAATACATCAATATCACATAAACGTGAAACCATTATAGTGTAGATCAGAGGTCTCTAAACTTGTAACTGTCGTGTATCCCCTTAGCCACTCTGTGTTCTGCCAAGTACCCCCTAGTGCTCCTTAAAGAGGGCTTTTGGCATCTTGCTATAACAATGAATATTATTGCACAAATATTGCCGCTTAAACAAAATGTGGTAATATGATTGTATGGAGAATCATATTTTTCGGCTTTATCTTTATGCTGGTCGGAGCTGAGAGCTCATTCACAGAACCAGCTCATTCACAGAACCAGCTCATTCACAGAACCACAGGAACCCCTAGAATTGATCCCCTCAGGGATACTCGCACCCCAATTTGACAACCCCTGGTATAGACAGTAGGATAGGATAGTATTCTAGGATAGTGCGTGCATTCACTCACTGTGTTCACTTTGTGCGTCACTAATTCTTGAGAGACGGAATTTCTCTCACGCCATCATAAAAGTCGTCTATACTGATTGAAGATGATTATCCATGTGTATTTGCATGATCAAAGACATCAAGCACACTCTTATTCATCATAATAATAAAAAAACAAAAACAAATTGCGTGTCCAGGAATGCAAAAACATCATCATGGTTGTTCCCACAGGTTTCAACACAAACAAAATAGAAAGGTCTGAGCACTGTGTTTGTTTTTATCATTGAAGCGGTCTATTCTGTAGGTGGCACAAACTTGCACAGCCTCGGGTGAGATTCAAGTACATGCAGTGACCCTCACACCTGTCCCCTGCAGTGAGGAGGTCAGACATGTATGAAGCGTTCCTGTCACTGAATGTTCCCAAGGTTTGATAGTTCCATAAACTGTTGGCACCCAACCCCTTGAAGGCAGAAGGAGGAGCGATGCAGTGGGAGGTGGGGGTGGGGGGCTAAGAGGTATAATGGCTCAGGAAGATAGATGGTTACATCAGCAAATAGCCTTAAGGACACCATATGTCACAGATCTCATTGACCCACCCTAATCTATTGTGAACCATTCCTGAGAGACAGAATGACAGTGACTGTGGCGTCAGAGGAGGGATCTCTATGGGCCCTCTCGTAGAGGTCTGTTTTCAAGTGCTAGTCTTGTTTCTAATTAGTTTCACCTTGTTTTGACATCTGGAAAATCATGTGCTTGGAATATGGCTACCGTTGCATGACTAGGGTTTCATGTTTAATCAGCAACCCCAATATCATTTTTCATTTTTTAACAGCTCAGAAATACCTTCATAAATTCAGCTGAGACTAGTAGTAAAGTTCAGGATATTTATATGTTGTGTAACTCTTTTATGGTAGCACATGTACCCATTAGTTGAATGGTGACTTTAAGCTATAAACAGATACTCCTCTGATATGCACACATGCACTTGCATGTATGCAGCACAGGGACATACTTCCACCCACTCACCCACATTACAGGGTCATTGCATAAGATGTCTTCCAGACAGAGGCACCCCTGGGGATCTCAGACTGCCACATCATGTATA
This sequence comes from Tenualosa ilisha, assembly GCA_015244755.2. Classification (NCBI taxonomy): domain Eukaryota; kingdom Metazoa; phylum Chordata; class Actinopteri; order Clupeiformes; family Clupeidae; genus Tenualosa; species Tenualosa ilisha. The sequence continues at coordinate 1,298,828 of PYXC01002777.1, read as the reverse complement.
CAGCAGTCTGCAGTACACACCCAACCGTCCCCTCTACCACCCCCCTCAGCTGTGTGCACTTCCTTTACATTGCTACCCATAATGCACCACGCATTGTTTTGCCATTGTTTGTTCCAGATTTAGCTGATGGTCTACATGGAGCAAAACAAGTGCTATTGTTTTTTGTTTTGTTTTGTTTTGTTTTTTTAAATCTGAAAGTCTTGTTTCAGGACATTGCTTGTGTGTTTATGAGAGGACTAAATGTTCCTCCATGTGTCTGAAGAAAATCCCTCTAAAGCCCTGCATTGTAACAGCCGTACAATAATCAGAATAAATGTTTATTTTTGTGTTGTCTATTTATGGTTATGGACATGTTTGTAGAGATATGCTTTTCCTAGATTACCCCCCATATAAAAGAGATGTGTGAAGGAGAAGAGATTGGGCTGTTCGTCATGGCAGGTGAAGTGCAGATGGCTGTGTGGCCCTGGCTCATCCTGATTGGCCCAAGGGTCGGTTATTCACACCCTCTGGTGCAGCGGCAACAACAGGGTGGGCCACGACCCCAGGCTGATCAGATGGCACCAGGGCTCCAGTTACTGGTGTCATTGTGGCTCTCTCTCTGTGTGTGTGTGTGTGTGTGTCTGTGTGTCTGTGTGTGTGTGTGTGTGTGTTTGCTGATGCAAGGCCTATTTCTAGGTATCTAACGTCTCTCTATCTTTGTCTCTATCTTTGTCTCTCTCTCTATCTCTCTCTCTCTTCTCTCTCTCTCTCTCTATCTCTATCTCTCTGTCTCTCTATCTCTCTCTCTCTCTCTCCCTATCACTCTATCTCTCTCTCTCTCTGTCTCTCTCCCCCTTACAGCTGCCAGCACCAGTTGGCTACAGGAGCATGTTGCTGACCTGAGTCGAAGGTAAGATCCCGTTTCAATGACTCATCCCTACCATTATTGATCCTCTGTCATTTTAAAACAGACGAGTGGACTGTTTCGCACACATTTGTGTTTCAAATTATGTCTTACTTACAAGAGAAAAAAAAACACTCAGTCAGCGTTCCAAAGGAATGAAATCAGCTGAATTAAAACTTACAATTCAGCTCTGTTTTATAAACCCCAAGAAACCTGTTGAAGTGCTTGTTTTAAACTTTGTGTAAAGAAGATTCACTAAGTAATGATTGATGGCTATTTATGTGACCAATTTGTCAGTGATGACCCCCACCCCAAACAAAACACACACACGCACACACACACACACACACACTCCTCTTGTTGCCTATTGCCCGAAGGTAACTCCTCTCCTGTCTCCTCTTCTCTCTTTCTGTCTCTCTTAAGCTAGGGGATGATGAATCACATCATTGGATTGTCTGAATAATAGATAGACAGGCATGCAGGCGTAGCATTTCAGCTCCAAATGTGCTGGAGATCATTTTGCACCCTCTAACTCCTGTAACTCACAGAGTGACCCCCCCTTGGGCAGCTCTTAGGCGTGCCATCTTTGACCTTCCACTTATCAACATGACCATCATGAAGTTAAGACCTCTGCAGCTAAAGGGGTCTGAATGTAGCTCTTTCCGCATGGCTCATCCATAGCTGAAGCGATCTCAAAAGCAGTATTTCCTAGCGGTAGACGAGTTCTTCATATCTTTTATCAGATGCACATGTACTGCTTCAAGAGAGGACATTTGTGTCCCCCCCCCAAGCATCTAAAGTAATGAAATAGAGTGGTGATTTTCAGAGGATGTCCCCATCTTTTTGTTTGTATGTCATGTTTTTACACACACACACACACACACACACACACACACACATATATATATATATATATATACATATCTCCTTAGTAATCATGTTGTCCATGTGTGTGCCCCCTACTCTCAGCTCTTAGCTCATATTTGAGAGCAAACATTATATAAGCCCTCTTCCCCAGTGTGGCAGACGCGGGGCCCATGTTTGGAAGCACCAGACAGAATATCAGGTGTTTGTTTGTCCTTCCCTAATCCTACATTTTCCATCTCCGAGCGGCAGGATTAAAACACAGTCCTGGAGCCGCTTCGACAACATCACTGCCGCCGCCACAGAGGGCTTTGGCCCCCTCTAACCGCACTCACTCGTTCTCTCTCTCGCTCTCGCTCTCTCTCTCTCTCTCCATCACCATGACAAGTGCAGGGAGAATCACACAGCTCTGTTCCGACTCAAATTATATCAATGCACCAGGGAGATTATCAGATTATGGAGATTATAAATCTTGCCGGCCCCCCTCCACACACACACACACACCATCCCCACCCCAACCAGACCAACAGCACCACAGCCTCCTATCCATTCCCCTTCTGTCCGCAAAAACAATAATGTCAGGCTTTGAATGGAGAAATCTGTGAGACGAGGAGGAAAATATCACCATAACTGCTTTATAAGTCTATCTTGGAATCCTTCTGCTTTCGTGTTGAGTTCATGGCAAGACATCATGTCATCTTATTTAGATACATTAGTTAATTTAATTTAATTTATTTATGTATTTCTATTGTAAAAAAGTCTGTTCTTTTGGACTATAATTTAGAAGTGAATGCAGAAATTACAGTCTTTCTGACATTCTCCACCAAAGAAGTTTAAGTTGCAAAGAGCTTATCAGCTGGCCTGTGTTACTTGTGACCAAGAGAAGGATTTATTTATATATTTATTTATTGTTTGTTTGTTTGTATTTGCACTGGTTGATCTCCATCCACACATCTTCAGGTGTGTTGCTGTCAATGGGAAGTGCTGTACACAGTGATTTAAGATGAAGTCCTGTATTCTAGATGAGTCCTGAATTTTCCCTCTCCCCCTTCCTACTGTCCTGTCAGGTCTATCTAGTATCCCATCATGCCTCTCTCTCCTTTCTCGCTCTATGCCTCTACGTGTACTAATGCGCAGCCCGGCACTTTGACAGCACCCATCTGTTTTAGCAGGTCATCCCTTTGCATCACACACACACACACACAACCTGTATACATATACTCGCTTAGCAGATGAACAGACTCGGAGCCTAGACCTCTCTCAAGACAGCTGTTAAATGGACGTAGGTGCGTGCGTGTGTGTGTGTTTGTGTGGTGGGTTTGTGTAGGTGTGTGTGTTGGGGGAGGGGGGTTGCTTGCTGGCCAGTTCCAAATCTGAACAATACGCAGCTCTCACAAACTCCCCTGTTCCCTCTCTATGAATGTTTCATGCTTGTTGTGTCTTGGCCCACAGCACAAGGTAATCAGGCGTACACTGGACACCTCCCCCCAAGAAAAAAAATATTATTTTATGAGATTTTGGTCTGAATCTAAATGTAGCCCCTCCCCTTCCCTGCTGAACAATGGAAAACAAAGAGAGCCAACATCTAGACCCAAAGTTAGAACAACCCTTTCTGTGCTCCTTGTGGCATGAATCTCACAGCCTTGGCTGGCGACTGAGTTTAATAGGGAGACAAAGGAAGTTAGTGTCGGTCCAGTGGGTTAACTTAATGGCATGGACAAGAGGCCGGTCTTGTTACGTTAGGCCGAGAATGACCTAAAGAGGGGTTAAGCGTTTCTATTTGGACGACCCAGGAACAAGAAAGGGAAGGATTTCTCCTGTAGCATCTCTCCTGCCAGATGTTGTGCTGGTGTACGGCCCAGTGACGGCATACACTTGGCAGAGTCAAGGAAAAATGGATGGGGTGTGTCAGGAGCAGAAGCTGCTTGTTGGAGATTATTTATACACTATATTACCAAAAGTATTCGCTCACCTGCCTTGAGTCACATATGAACTTAAGTGCCATCCCATTCCTAACCTATAGGGTTCAATATGATGTCGGTCCACCTTTTGCAGCTATTACAGCTTCAACTCTTCTGGGAAGGCTGTCCACAAGGTTGAAGAGTGTGTTTATAGGAATTTTTTTACCATTCTTCCAAAAGCGCATTGGTGAGGTCACACACTGATGTTGGTCGAGAAGGCCTGGTACTTGGGCTAATCTGAAAGTCACATGAAGTTTGGAGCTCTGTAGCAATTGACTGTGAAGAAAGTCGGCGACGTCTTTGCACTATGCGCTTCAGCATCCGCTGACCCCTCTCCATCAGTGTACGTGGCCTACCACTTCGTGGCTGAGTTGCTGTTGTTCCCAAACTCTTCCATTTTGTTATGATAGAGCTGACAGTTGACTGTGGAATATTTAGGAGCAAGGAAATTTCACGACTGGATTTGTTGCACAGGTGGCATCCTATGACAGTTCCATGCTGGAATTTACTGAGCTCCTGAGAACAGCCTGTTTGTAAAAACAGTCTGCATGCCTAAGTGCTTGATTTTATACACCTGTGGCCAGGCCAAGTGATTAGGACACCTGATTCTGATCATTTGGATGGGTGAGCAAATACTTTTGGTAATGTAGTATATGTGTGTTGATGTGTATGTGAGAGTGTGTTGAACTGCATGTTCATTTTTGTGTATACCTATGTTTATATATATGTGCATGTGTGTGCGTTTTACAGTGTATGCGGGATTATCCCTGGGTTGAGCAGTGTTCTCTTGCCCCGAATGAACCCTTTCGTCCTCATCAACTTGGCCGGAGCCCTGGCACTGGGCATCACCTACATGCTCATTGAGATTAAGTAAGTAACAGCCTTCACTTCACATTTCATACAGTCCTCTACTTGATGTTTTTTTTTTTTTTTTTCTGTTACAACTGTGTTAATTTACACCATGCTTACCCGTGTCTCTGTCTGTCTACAGTAATTATAACGCTGTAGACACAGCCTCCGCTGTGGCCATCGCTCTCATGACCTTTGGTACCATGTACCCTATGAGTGTGTACAGCGGGAAGGTGCTTCTTCAGGTGGGTTGACTTTCACATGTGGAATCCCAGCCCCGCAACCCCTCCAAATCCTCCTAGGCCCTGAACCCTCAAAAACTTAAAGCAGTAGTTCGGAGTACTTCCAATCTTAGCCCTGTTGTGTGCGTTCGCTGAGTGCTATCAGTACAATGAAGAATGAGATAATTTGGTACAACAGAGATTGAACCAGCAGTTTTATGCTTATTAAGTGGTACCAAGTTCACTATCGGTTTGTTTTCCTACGGTACCATTCGGTTCTTCTTACCAACAATACTCAGTGAGCTCAAAAAACAGGGCTATGGTTGGAAGTGTTCCAGACTATCGATTTAACTGACAAGAATTGACTTCATGATTGTTCGATTCATGTCAATTCAGTCTTCGAGGGATCAGATTTTAAGAGTTTAGGGGAGAGATTAGGAGTCAGCCATTCAGCAATCTTTGTATCATGCCACAGCAATGATGATAGTGATAGGCCATTAGTCATCCATAGCTGTGGACTCAGGTTAACACTAGAAGGAATACGGCTAAGGTCAAGTCTTACAGAAGAGAATGAAAAACTAAAGAAGAGGGTGGTGATAAATGTTTTTGGTGGCAAGTTTTAAAAAATATTTTTAGATCATAGATATATATACGAGTAGGTTATTTGGCTCTGCGTCTGACAAGCCAGATAAATGCAAGATTTGGGCGTCATTTCTAAAAATGTTTAGCTACGGAGTTGATGAAAATGCATAAATTATTTTGCACACACAGTTCAAGGGTTCAAGTGCTCTTGAGTGTGGATAAATTTTGGCTTTGCCTACGACGCATACCAGGTAAGAAAACACTGGTGAATACAAATAGTCTTAAAAACTGGATAAGTGGGGTTGAAGAAAAAAAAAAACAATCATAAGAACAGTAGGTGAATGAGACCCAGTCAGAGGAGGAAGCATGCCATGGATGCTTTACGTGAAAGTGTTTGGGACATGCATTGACTATAAATCAGTAAATGCACATTTGAGCAGTAGAGTTACTGGACCTGGTGTGTTTGTCCCAGTGTCAGAACTCTTGAAAATGGCAATGGAATTGGATTGGTGTGCGGGAGGGCAGATATGTCACTGAGGTCATCAGATGTGCACCCTCTCTCTTTTGTTGATATGTGTGATGTGAACATCTCCTTTTTTTTTGTTCCCTCAGACACTCCCTCTCATGTTATAGGGCAGTTGGACAAACTGCTCCGTGAGGTGAGTAGAGTGTGTGTCCTCCTTTCGCCATGCGCAGGACTTTGCTAAAAAAAATCTGCTTTGAAATGTGACACAGGTAGGCTAGATCTGAGATGTTGGGTTTCTGTTTTCTCAGGTGTCCACTTTAGATGGAGTCCTGGAGGTGCGGAATGAACACTTCTGGAGTGTTGGCTTTGGCTCTCTGGTATGTTAACTTAAGGCTACCCACCTCCACACAGCACTATACTCAAGTACCCTTTGAGCTTCTAGAGCTCACGGACCAGGGTAGCTAAGGCAATCTAGTCTACATATGGCTTTAAAAGTAGTGTACGGTAAATAAGTCTCTAAGGTAAAGTAGTGTGATATTCTGAATTCCCATTTTTGAGATGGTTGTGAGTTGTGCTAGAGACAGAACGACTAAGGCATTCCACGAAAGCCTCTCTGACCTGCAACATATGGCTCCCTCTCTGCTTCCAGTTAGCCCAGCTTTTGCTGGCTAGAATCAGCTGCTACTGAGCTCTCTGTTCACCTCAGTGATTCATTGTCCTAGTTTTAACTTTTTTTTTCTTTGCTTTTTGTACGTTATAATAAATGCCCTGAAATGAACTTGGCCCACTGCCATGGTGGTGTTGTGTTTTGTTAGATTTGTTTTGCTCTACTGTCCATTGTAGCGGTGTAGAGGCAGGCTGTTAACAAAGTTGGCAGAGGTGATTGTTCAACAAACTTGTCACATGTATCTTGTACTCTAACTGGTCACATGTACTTCCCTCCCTCTTCAAGTGTCTATCTGCCTCTCTTCTCTCTCTTCCTCTGTCTTCTCCCACTCTCACTCTCCTTTTCTCTCACTGTCCTTTTCTCTGTCTGTCCATCGTTCTAGATGGATTAATTGTGAAGGCTAAATGTGCTAATAAGCTCTCTCTCTCTCTTCCTCCCTCCTTCCCTCATTCTCTCTCTCTATCTCGCTGTTCTTCTCATCTTTCTAGGCCGGTTCCGTCCACGTCCGCATCCGCCGCGATGCCAACGAGCAGATGGTGCTGGCCCACGTGACCAACCGCCTGCACACACTGGTCTCCACGCTGACAGTTCAGATTTTCAAGGATGACTGGACCCGGCCGTCCCTGGTAGCAGGGGCCCTCCCCACTGCCGCCACCGCCGCTACCCTCGGCAGCCCCTCTGACTATGGGGGCCTGCAGGGGTTCCCCTCCCATGGACACGGACACGGACATGGACATGGTCACGGTCACTCCCACGGTCACCCCCACTCCGGCAAGCCTCTGGACATGGCAGACCCCCTCACCTCCACGCCAGCCAAACCCACCAGCCCGCCCCCAGAGTTCTCCTTCAACACGCCAGGGAAGAACATTCAGGCAGTAGTGCTGCCCAGCACTCAGCCACAGAGGCCCTATGGCATGGGCCTGGCGTACGGGGCCTCCCCCTACACTGGCATGCTGACACAGGGCTTCATGCCGCCTGGTGGTGGAGGTGGTGCACTGGGGCTTGGCATGGGGCTTGGCACAGGTGCCAGGGGGGCATCTTCGATGCAGGGCTTCAGGACTTCTTACGGTGGCGCGCCACCAAACAGATACGGCAGCAACCTGTTCCCCTCACAGATGAACCAGTACAAGCCTTGACATGGCTGCAGTGAAAGGTGGATTAGTTCTGGGACTGCTGGTGTATGGATTGGTGGCGCAGAGGATCGGAGATCACCTGACAGTCGTCAGGGTCACACTCAAGACAGGATATATTATGGTATTTATTATAATGGGACCAAAACGGTTATTCTGCTCTTCATGGATTTTCTAAATGTTTTTTTTTCCCCATACTGTTATAAAGAGATCACAGAGTGATTGGAAATATACAGTGTGTGAGTGAGTGTGCTATTTCACTGTTCCTTGGGATAAAAAGATTTTTGTGGGTATGAGTGCATTGTTTTTGTTTAGTTTTGTTTTTTTGTATCATAAATTTGTATTTTAAAGAGGTAATCTACTTTTGTGCTTAGGGGACTCAAACCTTTTATCACCATAACTGTTCCTTGATGGAGTGATGGCGATGCACTAGACTATGGTTGTATTCCAGTGCCCCCCCCCCCCCCCCCCAGCCTTAAACCCTGGCTTCTCAAAGACTTGAAGGAGAAGTCCATTGTGAATAAATCCATAGCCCTGTTGTTCAAGGTCACCAAGTACTGAAAGTAGGAAAAAGAATGAGAAAGTTTGATACACATTGACACACATGATTGATTCACACTGGATTTCCCTTTTAACTCGGAACTGGCATGAATCAGTTTCATGATTGCTGATCCGAATCAATTAAGTCTTTGAGTGCTCAGGGCTTAGGGCTTAGGGCTTGGAGGTGCATTGGAATTCAAATCTTTGTGAGCTCATCAGACTCACGGTAGGCAAATATGGCCCCCTGACAAAAGTCTGTCATCATTTGACCCCGTAATAGCATACCAAAATAAAGGTGGTATATCTGAAGAGGCTTGGCCACCCACTGTATTGCTATGGGGCATTGTACCAAAGCACATCTTAAGAGGCTTTGTGTGTCGTCATATTTGGCAGATACACAGCTATAAACAATGCAGACTCTACAGTTAAAGAAGAAGTCCTGTGTGAATCAATCCATATGTTGTTTGAGTTCACTGAGTACAGTCAGTTGGAAAAAGAACAAGAAAATTTGATGCAACAGACTGAATAGCAAATTGGCAGCTAACACTAATCGAATGGGGCATAGGGGACTCCTGCTTTGTTGTTTGGTCTATGATGAATCAAATTTTCTAGTTCTTTTTTCTTGACAGCATTTGGTGACCTCAAACAATAGAACTATTGATTGATTTACATCTGATTTCTCCTTAATACAACAATACTCATCCAACAAAACTCATCCAACATTTCCTCTGTAAAGTGTGCAATAGTCCAACAGTAGCCAGTGCGCATTTGGAGTCAGTGGCTGCATCCAAATGTCCTCTCTAAACCCTCAAAGACTTAACGGCATGAATCAACAACTTCATTTTTGGCTGATTCATGCCGGTTAAGTCTTGAGGGGTTCAGCACTAAGAATTAAGGCAGACAGAGATTCAGTCAGTGCGCCAGCTCACATGGTGTTATTAGAAGGAAATGCACTCTTTAGTGTGGGATGGATGCCTGCACCACACAAGTGGTGTGGCGGGGTTTCTTGAAAGGGTTTATTATGGACCACTAATGTGTTCGCCCAAGCTGCCTTGTCAGAGCGGTGTCAAACAATTATGTTGAGTGAAGTTACGGTCACTTGAGAATGCACCTGTGTAAGGATGTGCTAATGCTGATGGATGTGGGGTGTCAGAGTCATGGAAATAAAAATAAAATGAAGTGCACTGCTCATTTTTACACTGTAGAACTCCTTCATTTAAATCAGTCATACATGCTAAATGTTTATTAGATTTAGAGATGGATAGATAGGTGGATAGATAGATAGATTGATGGATGGATAGATAGATAGATACATACATTTTCCTGTTGGAAATTCAGGAACCCCATAGCATCCATAACATGATATACACAACATCCACACTACAAAAATACAGAGAGAAAACCCTAGTTCTGTGCCATTAAGGGTACCAAGTTTGAGTGTTTGAGTGTGGACTTGGTGTAGAATGTGCAAATGGATGCTATGGTAACAGTGCAAAAAAAGCGGACGGTGCACATTCTGTATAGATAGATAACTAGATGGATGGATAACCCTTGCAGTTACCAGGTGAAAAATCACCCAAGTCCAACAAGATAATTGATGCCATTGCATTGATAGTAGCCTTTTATTTATGGTTTAATTGTAGTTTCTGTTCTGTATGTGCTAAACAGAAAAAAGTGCAAAAGGTGCATATTTCAGGAGATTTATACAATTACAGAAATGCTACTATACAAAACTTCTACCTGGGGACATTTTAACTGTAATAACTCCTGCATTGGTATGTAAAAGACAGATAAAAGCTATGCTGAATGTAAAGCTACTGCATACTTTTTAGGGTTGAATAGCCTACGTTTACCTTTAAAAATCACTTTTCAACCGTCATTTTAGGTAGTCGTATTTCGAGGACTATTAGGTCTAAAGGTCTTCTATTCAGCATTGTAAGGCACGGAACCCCAGAGAGTGCTTTATGGCAAAGAATCAAGCCTGAAGAGTTGACCCGATCATGAGAGTCAAAGGCTGTAGGTCATGTAACGCCGAACCTTGAGTGTTTTATTAACATGTTGCCTTCCATCGTTTGTACGGTTTATGGTCAACATAAGGAAACGATACAAAAATCGAAAATATTGTAAGGTCTAAGGTCCGCATCAGCTCAATTTATTTAATTCCAAGCCCAATTAAATGCATAATTGAAATAAACCAAAAAATTGAAAAAATATCCAGTACTTCCAAATAAATTGGTTTTTGTATGGATATATTGCCTTTTGGAAATTTACAACGAATCCTAGATATTGAAACGGAAATTATTATTATTATTAAGAAATCGGCCCACAACCAAAAAAAAAAAAAAAAAAACTGGCAGTGGGCTCACAATGTTGGACTAATTCAAAACGTCTCTGTTGAGCTCGTCTGTCAGACCAAAGGCCAGAAGAATTTACAGTTGGTGAGTGAGAAAAATCGAAAATAGTTTGAGCTAGACCTAACTGGCCTTGCGTCACGCAAAAAGAACATGTCGGCGATATAGCCCTACTCAAATGTTTTGACATTGCAAGCTGGACGACAGCTGCAGTTATGTGACAAGAAAAATATACAATATACTCAGGTAACTGCAGTTTTCGTTTGACAGTTGAAGTAAACTTGCTACTTATTTATTTATTTATTTGTAACTTTAAGGGAAACCTCGTTAGCATAAGGCTAATGTTAACGCACTTTTGACACAACATGTGAGAGGGCCTGATGCCGCCTTCATATTAGTGCGTTTTAAGGCTGGGTTTGCGAAGGCCTAGACTACATTTGTAACTTTTATTCTGGATTCGGCCTAATTAAATTCTAGATTTTATTTTAGCCTACCATCGCGTGAAACGGAAACATTTTGATTATAAACATAGTTGGTAGTGGGGTCTTTTTCTTTGTTACAGTGATCTACAGTGTATTTTTGGAACAGGGAACCAGTACTTTGCACTGCATACGGTTTTTCTCATATCCAAAATATTGCTTTTTCTGCGGGCTGTATGAAACTCAGTAGGTGTGTTCCTTGCAGTTCAACCTAATACTACAGTAAATCTTCTTTGGTGCTTAGACCTTAGAAAACCTGCAATCTGCTAACTGGTAGAGGTGTACTTTCCGTCTTTCCATCAAGACCTCATTAATGCAAACTAATCACGGATGGGAAGACAGGAAGCTACTAGTTTCAGGACATCTGTCGGTGGAAGCCTCAAAGCAAGTCTTGTTCTTAGTGTAGCAGCATCACTCCTGAGGCACCAACCAGAGCGTGGCAAAGGGCCAGGCTCTTGTTTGTTTATAGGGCTTTAAATGTGCCTTGACGCCTAGATCTTCATGCTTTGACAACAGAGGACAGGAGATGCCCATGCATATGGGCTTTTAAATCTGACTGTACTCTAGAGAAAGAATTATTGCACTGCGCTCCTCACAGGCCTCAGGCTGTCCTCGTTTCTGTCTCTTTCATTGGTGAAAGTTGCCCTAATTATGTGTGACAGAATCTTGGCGTGTCTGTTTTGTTGTCTGCATTGGAGGGATCTTTCATGTTTGCATTATTCAGATGAATTAATGGGGCAGCCATCAGGCACTACAGAGGCAACTTGCTTACATAGTCTAATTTTCTGAGAGCTTATACAGTGATCTATGGATATCATTACTCATTTTGATTCACTATTCTGACCCCCCGTTGTCTTTTGTGTGTGTTTTCATAATCTTAAAATTGCTTACAGTATATGGAAGTGAAATAACCAACTTCAAATGTTCTTGTCTGGACAGTAGTGACTGAAGAACCTGTGCCTTTCATCTTCCTGAGTGTTTTGACAGCATCTATCTGCCAGCTTATGTTAGGGCCTGCAGATGAATGCCACTGTTATTGTTTTTACACTTGTTGATTTGTTATAAAAACAAGCCGGGCATCATTGCGTGGGCACTGTGGTATGTGCCCGCCTGAAATGCCTGCAGCTTGATGCCCTCTGATTTAACTAATGGTGAAGGGAGCTCATGGTGGGGTGTTAAAAGGGGCACAGCTGGTGCAAGAGCCGACAGAAGCCTCTGAGATGCAATGGAAAGCCAAGCTGTCACATTTCATGAGACGGAAAAGAGCTTGAAAGCTCACAGAGGAACATTCTCCATAGAACAGGTTACACGGCCACAACTCCACTCCTTTTATGAATACTGCTTCCACATAGTTGGAAAGCAAGAGTGTCCCTAAGGCATGTTGTCAGGGTTTTGAATCCAGGTGTTTTTTATATGTTAATACTAAATGGCTATATGTTAATACTGAATGGAAGTTTCTTAAATTAATTATTATACTAACAACATTACATTAGTATAGAGTGTCTGTTCGTAAAGCAGACCTCACAGTAAAGAAATAGGCTGGTGTTTATTTCTCATGTGTTGACTTTTTTAACCTTTTTGGCCTAAGTGCCAGGTAAGTTAAGTTAAGGTTGAAGAACTATAGGTTATGTTTGCATTAGTTCATTTAAGAGCTACCTACTGTATATGCAAACCTACCTCAAAGGTCTAACCAGTGATGCCAAGCAGTTTGTAAACCCAAAACAGCTTTTGTAATGTTCAGTCAATATCACCTTTGCTTTTTGACATTGACGACTACAAGAAAATTTCCAGTCTTTTTACCTTGTCTGAGCTCCATGAACTGGAAACAAAGTGGATGCTTTGAAGTGGATGCCTATCCCCCAGCAAACAGCAAAACACTGTTTCTTGAAAAGAGCTGAAGACACGTGTGAGCTGGCATGTTTTGTTTGGCCTTTGGTTAAAGCATGATGTGAATAGTGTTGGGAAAATGTGTTTGCTTAGTGTCTTTGATGTTACAGGCACTTTACATATATTAAGACCATCTCGAAATACAAGAATTTACAAGAACAAGAAAAATTGGTCAGTAATAGATCTGTTGAGAGAGAGAGGGAGAGATAGATTTGTTTCATGCCTGTTTAGTCAGGTCTGACTTGCTTATGATGTCTCGTGTCTGTGTATGGAAAATTGTTCAGAATGTCATAGATTAAAAGCAATAGAGATGGCAAAACTGCAACTGCATGCAATTCTACCAATAGTGGATGTTTGTTGTTTATTGTCAATTACAGTATATTGACAGTTAAAAAAAAATGTTGGTAGCTTTATACCAGTGAAGTGAATATGGAACCTTGTTTTTGATAGATGGAAACAGTAGAGATTATAGTGGCTTTTAAATAACACTCACTACTCACTACATCACCCACTAATGCTTTCATCAGTACCTCTCTATGAGCCTTGTAGTGGTTAATCAAATTAAATGTTTACATAGTCAAGCTCCTTGATAGGACTCCATGCATGTGAATCTATCATCAGCACTTAACAACTTAGCGCTTAGAGTTTCCCAACTCACCTTAGCTTTACCTCACATCGAAATCTACCGTGTCACCCATATTTGAGAGCTGTTGTTTTCTTTTTGTGCCCTCAAGATGTTTAACGTTCAGTGATCGGTGAATTTGTCAAGCCGGGCCCCAGTGTTGATGCCTCTCAGTGATGTGCTTGTTTTTAAAGGGTGTTCCATGTATCTGCATGTTTTTGGGCGACGGGACATTTTTCCAAGCCTCCTGTGCCTGTCAGCAGGATGTCATGGAAACGTGGGTGTGTTTCTGGTACATTGACCGTGCTCGCCTGAATCCGATACTTGGGAAAGGTAATCCGGGCTCCCCGTGGGAGGGGGGGGTGAGAAAGACTAAATGGATGAGGGCCAGTCAAAAGACTCCTTTGACATCACCCCCTTGCCTCATAGGCGCGTCGCAGTGCGCTAACAGGACCCACACTCAGGCAGAGGAATGTTTGCTTGATGGTTGCCGGTGTGGCCTGATGAGTCATTGGCTTGGGAAAGTGTGTAAGGGGGTGGGGGGTCCCTCTCCTCTCTCAACCTGAACAGCTCCGGGGCACTAAAAGCCCCCAGCGCTTTGGGGAGGAATGCACCCTTCATGCCTTGCCTTGCCTGGCCTGGTCATACCCCAACCCCCACCCCCTAACTCCCTTACCTCCCTCAAAAACAGACACACAAGTTCTCCTCCAGCCCTCCAGCCTCTAACCCCACCCCACCCCACCCCTGCGCTACTAAGAGACAGAGTGTCTCCTCCTCTCTGCTGTTAATGATCCAGTGGGCAAGTTCAGGTCAGGAGCACAGGCTTAGCAGAGCAGAAAGGAGGCCTGGGAGGAATCTGGCGCCATGACACGCTTTCGTTCAACCTCAGGTGCAGGCCTTCTGATTTGCAGTCCATTCCCTTCGCCATCCATGTTTGCTACACACCACATTCTTTTATGCGTTTCATTTTATATTTCCAATTTTAGTGTATTTGTTTACTATTGTGTTTCTTAGTTTATTGTTTTCTTTCTGTTTTCATTTCTTTCTGTGTCTGTCTTTTATCTTGTACTCGACCCTTGCTGTATCCTCATGAGGTTGGATTATCATCGGTTAAGCCGGTGGGTGTTGACGTGGAGACAAGAGCGTAGCAATTGGCAGCTGAAGAATTTGTGTGTGTGTTTATGGGATGTCCCGTGGTAGACTATTTGTGTGTGTGTGTGTGTTTGTGTGTGTGTGGGAGCGATAATGTTGGCGAACAGGACATGTGCGCTTGTGCACAGACAGATTGGCCTGAGACACAAAGCGCACATTTAAGCTGCACTTTCCTCCTGGTAGTAAACATTGCATAACGGGCAGAATCAGCACCGCCAAAGCTGGCAGGCCTATAAATACGAACTGTCCAGACATTAAGTACGACACATCTGTAACGGAACGCCGATTAGACGCCGCCCTCTTGGCTCCTGTCTGGACATTTTGGAAGGACAATCCCCCTCAATTAGACCGCTTGGTACTGTTTTTCTAACTCCTTTTGTGCACCCGCAGGGGTCAGTGCGCTTGAGTATAAAAGGAGCTGACGTGCTGCTCTAAAGGCTGCATTAGGTCACATGCAGTGTGGAAACAGCGTTATGGGCGCACAGTGCTACTGCCAGACAAAAGAGCCCTAACTTCAACAGCAGTAGCCCCCCCAGCCCTCCCCCTGTTGATTACGTTGAGCCTTTGAATGCCGAGAGTGACCCCCTCCCCTCCCCTCTCCTCCCCTCTCCGTCTCAGGCTTTGCTCCCTCTGGCGTCAGACGACTGGGGTTACGCACAAGACTGATTTGCCTGTGTCTCGGGACGCCCCACTGTAACGGTCTCTCTCTGAGTCATGATGTTGAAGAGGGGGGAGAGTAAGGATTAGTAAACAGGAAATGCAAGAGCATGTGTCAGTATGTGTTGTCTTTCCAGGACATGGGCATCGCTGGCTGCTGCTGCTGCTACTGCTGTTGCTGATGTTGTGGCGATGATGGCGGTGCTTGGCCCCCTGTGTTTCTGCCTGAGTGCTCGGCTGAGCCTCATACTCTGTGTCATCCTGGAGCCTCCAGGCCACTGGGTCAGCCAGTGTTAGAAAGAACACACACATACTCACTCACACACACACACACACACACACACACACACACACACACACACTCTTAGTCGCCACTGCCGGGGTATGTAACAGTATGTGTGTGTGTGTGTGTGTGTGTGTTTTACTATAGTTGCCCTAGACCACTAGTCACGCATTCGTTCATGGTGAGTATTTTTAAAACGTCCTACCCAGGAGTCTTGGCTGTTTAAGCAAGCAGCAGGCTGACAGAATGCACGTACCAATCAAAGAGGGACACGAAATGACTGTTGGTTGGCTGATTCTGCGTCTTTGTGTGTGTGTGTGTGGTTTTGGAGGATGTTTTAAAGTGGAATCAAATCATGTCTGATTTGTTCCCACACTGCTAATTGTGATATCGCCAACATGAACCATCATTCTCTCTGACTTCAGATGAACAGACATAATCGCATCTTTCAAAGGTAAAATCAGTTATAGACAGGTGATTGTAGACTGCACGCAAGAATGTATATCTGAAATTAAAAGACATTCCATAATTTCTTTAAGACTCCAAAATTCCCTATTATATCTTAGATAATATTACAGTAGTCCACATTATAATATAATATACATAACATATTATATTTATCCATTGTGTTATTCAGTATATTTTCAATTTTTTTAATGTTGCTTTTATCTCAAATGTTGCGTTAAGCAGTAATATGATAATAACGCTGGTGGCATCTAAAGGCATTTGAGTTTTGTGAAGAACTGGTGGAATTATTTCTAGGAGTGACAGTGACAGTTGTCCATGGACTGCTCTCTCTGATCCGTTCAGATCAAAATGGCATTTTACTCTTTCCTGCTTGCCTGGGATGGATGACCTTGGATCCCAGGGTCTGATACCTTAGGATTGTTATGCAGCACAAAAGATATTTTCTGAGGCTTGACATCAGAGGTCTTGATCCTCAGTGCAATCCACTTGTCTGCATTTTCATCGGGGTACATCTCTCCTGCCGTGTAAACTGCCTGGATTGCCTCCGATTGCTTTGGCACGGGGCACATCAGGTCTTGTGCCCACGCGTCCCACGTGATGGGGCGGGTGTGCAGAGGGCAGGGGCTTTCTATCCGCTGGCAAGTTGGGGTGCTCATGTTTGTATGATTAAATATCAATTAGAGATTGGAGATTACGGAGAGTTTGTGACGCTGGATCTCGGACCACTGAGTTGGTCGGTCATTTGCCTGTTTGTTTGTTTGCGGAAGTCATGTTGGGACACAAAAGCTTTGCTTTAACCGGGCTCAGAGGAGGCAGATTGACCCTTTAAGCTTGTGTGGACCTAAAGGTGTGAGGAGACTTTGATTTTGCAAATGACCGCCTCACCGCTTGTCGTGTAGAGAGTGTTGTTTTTGTATTAAATGTCACTCCTGTCCAGTGATTTCAATTTCACATCCCAGAGGGGGGATTGATGTGCTTTGAAATGTTACCAAGCCACATTCACAGCCTGCAGTAAATCTGTCCGACAGTTAGAAGTAAGAAGTATACGTCCAAGAAATCAGAAGCACCCAGAATCCCATTATTTTGCCGAGTAAGGGGATTTGTGGATAGGAAGGAGCTTGTGAATTATGAGGGTGATGCAGTTACTTTATTTAGCTGAGGCTTTTTTTTTTACACATGCGATGGCTAAATGACTCTTGGTTTGGCTGCACCATAATCTGTTGTGCTGTGTGTGAAATGATAAATGTTTTTGTGTACTACACTTATCCATTTTCATCCATCCATTTTTACCTGTGCCTTTCAGGTAACTTGGCAAGCAGTGTTTTGGACCTACATTTTTGGGGTGAGTGCACAGAGCACAGTGTGAAAAGGACATTTAACATATTTGTTAGGGGCAGTACCAGTGCACTACTGGATAAGGCTTTGAGCTTGAAACCAAAGGGTTGCCAGTTCAGTCCAGGTCAGGAAAAATGTGAGTGGGGGATAAGTATAAGTATATACTTGTGGGTATATAAGGTTGAACTAAAATGCCTCACGCCTGCTGAATTTAAGCAGAGGTATGCAGGATGCACTTACATTGTACACTAAGGACAGAAATTTGAAATGCAACTTAATTTCTGTCTCTTTTCTGATATGGGCTACAGTTTTATTCTTGATATACATGATAACATACATGATAACATTTGGAACAAGCATTTAAACAGCAATTTGTGACTTGTCTCACGTGCCTAAGCCAGGTTTGTATGCTTGTTCCCCCTGGACAAAAAATAAAATCTCAATCTTATTTCGTATTTGAGTAGAATCTGGTCTTAACATTGCTCTACTTTCTCTAATTGGTGTCTTTTCCCAATGACATGGTTTGTATTTGTTTTAATACAGCGTTTGTGTGTATGTGTCTTGAAACACTGCTCCATATTGACCACACGTAGAGTGCCTTCTGTCTGTAATGTCAGGAGGGCACCTCAAATCCTGTCTCTCATTTGTAAGCAGGATTAAAACTACAATGTAGTGATGACCGCTCACAATGTTCTCAATCACAGACTTAACCCAGTTATAATACCTGTGTGTCTGTGTCTCTGTGTGTGTGCCTGCGTGTGTGTGTGCGTCTGTGTCTTTATGTGTGTGTGTGTGTGTGTGTGTGGAACTTAGCTTTAAGTGTTTGCACATATATGCATGTGTGTACATGCAGGGATGGGTTTGGTTTGGTTATATCATATAGAACATTTTGATATTAACATCAACATGAATTTATATTAATTATGCTACATTATACAACAGTAAGGTCCTTTTGAACGATTTAGCAATTTCTGATCGGATGAGACACATTCTACATGTCAGTAGGAGTGAGGATATCCCACGATATACCATTAGGTACCCTTCAAAGACCACTCCGCATTTTCCATTGAGTTGACCGAAGTGAACGTTCCAGTTATTCAAAGCGAGAGAGCAGCAATTTGCAGTAACTTCACATTTGGCAGTTCTCTCCAGAGAAAATGTCTTAATGAAGTGGTCTGAATATGGAGCTTGGTATTTGATATACAGACAAGCAGGCAGGCATGTGCACAAGCACAATATAGCCACTCTCCCTGAATTTCCAAACCATTGATTAACTGTTAACTGCATTGCTTGGAAATGGGAGACATAAAACTAAGCTTAGAACTATTTTTGAGGGCAAAGGCTGAACGAACAGACATGAAAACCAAACACTAAAAAATACAATTTGGTGTCTTAAAACTTTGTTAGCTGGCAATTGAACTGTTGTATAAAAGCAATACAACACTTGTGATTGTGAGGTTATTTGTGGATATCCCCATGGGTGTGGCTACCTACAGCACTCAGCTTTCAGCTTCATGCCTGCAGCCGAACCACATCCTTGAGGGTATCCATAAATAACCTCACTCCCACTCGTGTTATATTGCTTAAATATTGCATAACCAAGGTAAAATGCGTGCGAAAAGCTTCAAAATATGTTTGTGTAAAAGTTTGTGTCTTAGTGTATTATTTCAATCATGATAGCTGAGGTACATGGTAAATGTTTCACTAACTTCTGGGACATTTCCCTTAGCCTGCTCAGGCTGATAAATGTCTGGTCACATCTCTCCCCTGCCTATCCTAGCTATCGAAAGGGTTGTCTCCATACCTGTCTCAGAATTCCTCGCTTAAAATAATCTCATCAGTTCAAATCATTCTAGTTTCAGGTTTCTAGTGTTTATTTTACTTGACTTATCAGCTGCCTTTGATCCAGTCAACCATCTCATACCTCTGTCCATAATCTCAGACATGGGCATCACAAATACAACACTTTCCTTTCCTACCTCTAGTATTATTCTTTCAATGTGTCTTAGCTAGAGTCTGTACTGTGCATCTCAATGCAACTTCCATTAATATTAATTTATAATATTAAATTGATATTAAATCAATCAAGAAGATTGATTCAAGATGAAATCAATGACCATATCTTTTGTCTTTGAGGTGTTTAACTGAAGAAAAGACTTGTCACACCAACTGACAAACTCCTCAACCACTGGCTCATGCTGAGATCATTGGAGAACTCATTAAAAGACTGTACAGTCGATATTGAACTGAGTCACAAAGTTGTGGGAGTCTAAGCATCAGCATTCTGTTTGTATGGGGCAGCTGCTTGATGACTGTCACCAGTCAGTCACACTGATGGCTGATGGTCAGGCTTCCGACTTGTTGCAGACAGTTTTCAACCGTTAATCATTGCTGTTAATTGTCGTTGTTGTTGTTGTTCTGTATGCATATGAAGCCAGCGCTCTAACAAGTCCTATGTGTTTACATTTTTGCCAGCTGGTTAAGGCCCAAAGAATAAAGAGGTGATCCCACCTTAGAGCCCATTTCTGTTTCTGAAGCATGGTAGTGTTCTTTGAAACCATTGTTAAACAGCTATTTGTTAAATGAGGGAAAGAGTGTGTGTTTTTTGAACAGGTAACATGGTGGTTGGTCAGCAACTCTTGGGAAACACTTGGGCCTGGACTGGTCAGTATTGCTTACCCATATTCTCTACAAGTTCCTCCCTTTCCCGGTCACCAGCTATGACTGGCACACCACTCATATGTAGGATTTTTCTCTGTGTTTTAATAATATATGTATGTCATGTGTATGGTGGTGGTGGCGGCGGCGTAGTGGTTAAGGAACCAGGCTAGCATGGTAATAGTCTGGAAATTCGGCTGCCACCATTGTGCCCTTGAGCAAGGCAGTTGCTCTAGGGGAGACTGGCCCTGATGTAACTGATAGTTGACCATTTTTTTGGGATAAAAGCATCTGCTAAATGCATAAATGTAAATGTAAAATGCATAAATGTGTATGTAATGTTGTGAAAGCTTAAGGATCCCAGAATTTCCTATGGGATATTAAAAGTATTTATATGTCTATTTTCAGCTTATGTGCTTCATCATGGCCCGTGGTCTCCCACTGTAAGCCTGTATTTTTCATTTTTGGTCTCTCTCGATCTCTCGATCTGAATAATGTACGGTAGATAGCGCCTAGCTTGTAGATGTAGCTTGTGTATAATCCATATGGGCTCCTTCTGTGAGGAGTGATTAGGTTTGGTCTGGGGGCCTTGTCTGCCTGACAGCATGGCCCTGTAATTGAAGCTGTAGACTGATTGCCATGTGTTGTAGTTGCAGATGTCCTGAGAAGGGAGGAAAAAGATGAATGCAGATTTAATAATGGTGGTTGATAATGCCACAGTAAGGCTGATTCACCAACAGTTAAATGATGAATGGAATTTCTTTGGAGTAAGTAAGTTGAGTGGACCTGCCCAGAGTGGAGAAGATTTGTAAGGCCTGGCTGTAGATAGATTGATAGCGCATTGCCAGACTACAAAGCTTCAGTTTGTAATTTGATAGCTGGAAAGACCAGAGATTGTGATTAAAGTCACAGTGAAATTTGCTTGGATTTTTATCAAAAACACTATTGTTTAAAAGAATGAGAAAATATGATACAATATAGACCAAATAGAGAATTGACAGTTAACACTAATCAAAATGGCCACAGAAACTGACTTTCAGTTTCATTTTCCTCTGCCCCATTCAGTTAATGTTAGCTGCTAGTTTGCTATTTAATCAATGTTGTATCAAAATTTCGGATGTCTTTTTCCTACAGACAACATTTGGTGACCTTGAATGACAGGGCTATGGATTGATTCACACCTGATTTCTCCTTTAAGAGACATATGAAATGAAAAAGTAATAAGTTATGACAGTGACACCACAGCGCTGAACAGAATTATGGAAAACGATCCTGAGACCAGGCATGTTTTCTGTGGCTTATGTGGCCATGAGTAAGATGATGAAACCCAGTCTCTCTCTATTTGGACCCCTCTAATTCATCCTGAAATTTTAATGAGGTCTAGCATTGTGATCATTATGTCTGTCCCAGCGTATATAGATCTAATAGACGCATCATGCCCTGGTGTAATCATATCCCCAGATAAATGTTTGCTTGGACCCTGTGGCCATTGGAAAGCTAACCCAGAAAAGCAGAGGTATCTACTGCATTTGAAATGAGTCTCAAATTAGGTTTCAAATTTGCCTCTTAGAAGTTGATTGCACCAGTAAGGTTAATATACTGCTCTGCTGTTTGATGTTGTCATTAAATACACCTGCTTGGGGGAGAGAGGGACAGGAAGTCAGGTTGTAATGAGTAATACTCATCCGTCCAATTGAAAACATATGGGTCATAGGCTTCTTCTTATGTTGGTACTTCATAGAAGAGACTAGCCTTAATCTAACAACGTCGCTGATGGCATTGCTGGCTGAAGAGTAGAAATATTGGCTTTGGGATTTAGTGACCTACATTTCCTAAAGGCTGATGTGGTAGTGTACTTGCTAAAGGTCAAGTGCAATCTACTGAATACCTCAGAGGGGTTTTATATCAGAATGTACATAATGTCTTTACATGCATGCATAAGCCTAGAGGATTTTCTGTGTGATTGTACCCTCTAGCATCTGTTGATGTTTGTGTGAGAGAGAACATTTGATATGACAGTGCAGAGTGGCTCCTCTGACTGCCCACTAAAATGAACAAAATGTGGAATTATGGGTCTTGTAGTCATTGTTGTCTGCAGATGTGAAGCTTCAGCAGCACAAAGAATTTGGATGCTCATGTCAGTTAGCTCAGAGACGCACTACCCTTGTACTTGTGACGATAAGCTTGGTATAATCAAGTACCATAACAAAATCTTATTTCTTTTAGTAAATATCTTGTAGTTGTATCTAACCATGATTTCATGAGGAAGTGTGAGTTGATGGAGAATAATTTATTCATTAGAGAAACAGCTTCACATAAATATATTTGCCGTCCAAGTTCCGTGCTCCACTGCGACACCGGTTTGTTTTGTTGTTTGCCTGTTTGTGTAGTTTGTTGTTGTCCTGCCTGCCTCGCCCCCCCGCATCTGTTGTGCAGTTTGTTAATTTCCTACAACATTATGACCATGGGGCGAATATCACAGCTCCGGCTCAGAGAATGAGGACGCCCGCTCGTTACTGCTAAATGCATGAGAGGGCTTTGTTTACAAGAGAATGGAATGGAGGGAGGGATGGAGGGAGAGAGAGAGAGAGGGAGGGGGAGAGAGAGAGAGCGAGAGAGATACTCAGTACTCAGTGATCTTTGGCTATGTCACATACTAGTTTAAAGCCTCACTGTGTTTTCTGACTGCTAAGAGCGTTGTCCTGTTTGGCATTCAAGAAAAGAACATTGGGCTTTTGTTAAGAGAATTTTCTTAAATTTGTTTTTAAGGTCCCATTTTTAAAAACTGTATTTATGAATACAAATCTTCTAGACGATTGCATTAGTGGGATCAAAGTGGGAACAAATTTCTGTGAATGAGGCCCATTGTGATTAGGTGAACTGTCGCATTTTTGGTGTGATTTATTCTTTGAAATAACAGTTTGCTTAAAAATGCTTGGCTGATGGCATGCCTTCTAAGCTGACCTCTTTGTGTCAGCCTGAGCCTTTGAATGTGTGTGTGTGTGCGTGTGTGTGTGTGTGTGTGTGTGTGTGTGTGTCTGTCTCTGTCTGTCTGTCTGTCTGTGTCCAGCCTTTTCTCCAGTAGGGAGCAGCATTCTCTTTGTCCAGCTGGGTTCTGGGAAGCACTGACCTCATGTGCTCTTTTCAGGTGCGTGAGAGAGGGAATGCTTCGCTAGTGTAGGTTTGTATTGGGTAGGGGTTCGGGGGAATGTTTTTTGGTCCAAAAGTGTACACTTGTGTGCATGTGTGTTTGTGTGTGTGTCTGGGAGAGAGAGAGAGAGAGAGACAGACAGACAGACAGACAGAGAGAGAGAGTGAGAAAGAGAGAGAAAAGGGAAGAGAGTCAGAGAGAGAGAGAGATTTGTTTTGTGCAGTACTTGCAGTGCAGTGTTTTTGGCTATTCTTTTTTTTTTCCACTCATTCTCATGGAGGTGTTTTTGTGTGGACTTGTATATAAAAAACCTTTTGATGTCATGCAGACTCAACACGGATGAGGAGAGAGAGGGAGAGAGAGAAATAGAAAAGGGAAGAGAGTCAGAGAGAGAGAGAGACAGAAAACATTGGCAAAAGACACTGGTGGGATAGGAATCTCATGACATCCCCTCTGAAAGGAAGCAGAAAACACTTTTGGGGGAAAAAAGGGAAGAGTTTGTCTCTCACAATCAGACCATCACAGAGGAGAGGGAAGGGCTGGGCGATGTGAGTGGTCTGATGAGACTGCTGTATTTGCATACGTGGGCGGAGGACTGGCAGGCACAGGGGTGGGGTATGGGGCAGACTGCGCCTCAGTAATTTGCTAAAAGGGGCTCCAGGATAAAGCTCTTGTGGCCATACTGTGGGCTTGTGATGGTCTGCAGCCAACGCTGATAAATCAGAGCAGTTTTTACCTCCCCCACATGACAAAGGCTCACCACAGAGAAATTACACAGGGGAAATTACTGCCACTTGACTCTGTAGTGCCTGGTGAATGATGTGAGAGAGAGGGAGTGTGTGTGTGTGTGTGTGTGTGTTGTAGTGTGGGCATGTTTAAGTGTAGAAGAGAAGACCACAGTCTTAGAATTCACCATTTTGCCATAGACTGTAGCCACAGTCTAGCATTTTAAATCCAAAGTCTTTGTTATGCTTGCTTTCAGTTTTCAAAAAAGCAATCACTAGAGATTTATTTATTTAAATGATTAAATGTAGTATTATAATTCACATGTTAAAATGAAGCACATGATATGGGGAAACGGAGGGCTTTACTATATATAGAATGTGATTCCGTGTTTGTATTGATGTTCAGTAGAATCCTCTGCTATGTCGTATTAACAACATCAGCAGCACCCTACAGTGAGTGAAAATACCCTGGAGATTTATCTAAAGTCTCTCTTTCTGCGATGTTAAAGGTCAGAGGTCACTCCAAGTGTACTTGCTTAGGCTCTGTAACACGATCAGACTGCAGACTAATGGGGAATGTGCGTGTATTGGCCCCGCCGGGCGACATGGAGAATGGCAGCGTAGGTCAGAGTCCGGACACATATGGCTTCAGAGCCACGGTTTCAAAATGGGCGGCATCCTCTAATGCTGTAATCTAAATCCTCAGAGCTGGATGTAAATAAAAGAACACGCTGACCATGTAGCCTTCGCCTCTCGTGTCACGTACCATTCCAGCCACCTGTAGTGTCCAATGAGCACGTGGATGTGTACTCTTCACTGTTTGGGTATATTGGTTAAAATATTACGTGTCTCTGTTTGTGTATGTAGCCTAGCCTATATGAAACGTTTTATCTTATTTTATGGCTGGAAGAAAAGATATTGTATTGGAATGGGACTTATAACAATTAGTAAAATTTACTAAATAAATAGTTAAATCGTAAAATAAACAATACACAAAAAATGGTTTGGTTAAGCATTAACCAACATAATGGTATGGTTAAGCATTAACATGTCGCACCACAATAGCTATCATTTTAGCATCAAAGCCCAGTGAGTGATTTGTTCCCAGTGAGTGAAAAAAAGACAAATGGTGGCAGTTAAGGGGTGTATTGAGTAGGATACTACACAGTGTGACCTCATCTCACCCCACTTAGTAAAAGTCTCTAATGAAGTGGTGTCAGACTGGGAAGAGGTGGGGTTCAGCCAGTACAATGCTGTCCTCCTCAAGGTCCAGTCCTCCTCCTTGTTAGTTCTTGTGATCTCCATGGCCCAGATTTGGGATTCTGACACACATGCTTGAATAGCTCCCATTCATAGCCCTCTCTTCATCTCTGCGTCTGTATCTGTAGCGATGCCCCCGGGGAGTTCTCATGCTCTGGGTGTTCCTTTGGCGTTACCTTCTCATTCACACACATGCTCCTGAAGACGTCATGTAAGGTTAGTTCAGGAAGAACAGGTCTGTCATCAGCACACAAATAAAGGCAAGTTCCAACTCTCTGAGAGTGAGTATGTATGTATGCGTGTTAATAGTGGTATACATTTCTCCCTCATAGGGTCTGTATGTGCCGTACAATTGCCCTCGTTTTCCATAATCGTCTCCATGTCCAATTGCGATATTCATATAACTTTTTCAAATGCATATCCAAATATGTGAAATACATTGATTGATAGCAAAATATTTTGAAATTAAACTGTATTTGTCATCACACATAGTCAATCACAGTCCTAATATTTTTCTGCCATTGTCACTGAAATCTGCAGAGCATACACTGTTCGGTCAACATGTTCCAGGCTCAGATTAATGCTCTTATTTTGATAACATATACCAACATACTATCAAATAAATACATTCCATTATTTACACAATTAAATGTCTTATTCTTTGGTTTAGGGGCACAGCATCTAGGCAGCCCTTGTGGAAAAATGGAAATGTTTTGTGTTAGACATTTTTTGCACTCGATCTAGGTCGGGGTGATATGGCAAAAAAAATGATCATGATATATTTCCCCATATTGACTGATTTTATTCGTCACAATTAAGGATGGGCGAAAACATCTCAAATCAAAATTGTGTTTGACTGGACAGGGCAGAAACGCGTGACCACACATGTGGTAGTGTACTTTTACGGAACAGTACATGAACGTACACTGTGGAATGCACAGAATCTACTGTGGAATACATAAAAACTAAATAATACTAGTGATAGGCCTATGATAAACAGCGATTAGTTGTCATATGTAAGATCGTTGATTAATGGCGACGAATGTCGGTTAGAGTTATTTTTCAATCAAGTGCCAAGCTTTAACGAAATCTGGCTTTTCCACTAAAGTGTGGTCAGTAAACCTGCTGCACCAGACTGAGCGAGGCCTTACTTGCTCAGAGCTTCTTTAGAAAAACAGCTTTGTTCCTGCTAAATGGCCTTACCTTCTTCTAGTACCTTAATGCACAGTTAAAGGCTGTAGCAGCCCAGGCCTGACACTGATCACGCTGTTGAGATAGCTGGATTACTGTCATGCACCATGGCTGTTTGCTTAACCTCCTCACCCGCCCCTTGACTCGGGTCATGGTGTGAGCCACTACCCTGTCGTTACCCCAATTAGTTCTCAAGCCATTGAGCACACTGGGGTGGATCACAGGTTGTTAAGCCCAATCTCTGGAGGCGCTCAAAAGTCTGGCACCTCAAGATGAAAGTGCTGTTGTTTGCACCTTAAGTGCATTACAATGTCCAGCTACAAGCTAGCCGTTTGTATCTTTAATATCAATGCATAACTTCTTGTTGTTTTCACCTCAAACATCATTTGTTGCTAGATGTATCAGATTTTGTAAGCGGAGTGTATGATTGGCAAAATGCCGTGTTTATGTGGTCTAGCATCTATGACCTCTGTTTTGAGTTTAAACATATTCCAAAACTACAGGTGGAGTCTGCTTTAAAATTGTGGTGTGTGTGTGCATGCGCATTTCTATGCGTATATGTATGTGTATGTGTGTGCATTTATATGCATATATATATGTGTGTGTGTGTGTGTGTGTGTGTGTATTTATATACATATGTATATATATGTGTGTGTGTGTGTGTGTGCACGCATGCATGTGTGCATGCATTCATGTGTGCACGTGTATTTGCACACTAATATCTGTATTTATTAGTATGGCAGATTCTGCTTCCAAGGCCATTGCCAGAGCGTGTTTATTGCCAGTGATCCACTCAGATTTGTCTTTGTCTCTGATTTGTAAATGGCATTGAATTGTCATCAGGACCTTAGATGTCTATCCTTCATATGTTAGTATGCTCCACAACCGAAAAAAACAAAAACAAACAAACAATCAAATGCCAATGTAGAAGACAAGCCGCTATGCACATGCTTATAACACAGAGTTGGAGTCGGAATTACACACTGACGTTTTTTAGGTTTTAGGTTTTACGATTTTTAGGTCAACAAATGATTTTACAGTAGAGAGGTGTTAAGTGGCTTACAGCATTTTTTTAAAAAACAAAATAAGGATTTGCAATGATGTTAACCGTGTTGAATTCTACCACCTGTCAACATGTCTTTATGCATTTTACTGCTCGTATATGTGAAACAGTGGATGTAGAAAGTTTAAAGTTATATCAGTTGTTTAGCTCGACGCCTCTGTGAAAACAGCAGAAATTGTTGTGATTTACACACCAATACGGTATGTTTGCGTATTTATATTGCAAATTTAAAGCAAATTTAAGATTAAAATTGCAAAATAACCACATACTTAAAAAAAGTGGACGGACAAAACCAAGCACAGAGTTGTTTATCAGCCTGAATGGCAGAAGCTGTACATGTAATACTCCACTTATCTGGAGATTTTGGAACACATCATAATCTTAACGACGCCATTAATGAAATAAAATCTAACATCATGAAATCCTAAAAACCAAGAGGAACATTACTCTGAGAGATGAGACCCTTTGAATAGGCACTGTATTGCTCATCTTACGTTTCCTTCTGCTCTCATTAAATGTACAGAGAGATTGTATGTAGAGAGTAAAACCAGCTTCTGTCAAGGCAAGTGTTATTTGATATCTGAAGAAATCTGGCTGTGGTGTGGCTACCAGATGCTCTGTCTCTCCTTTTCCTTATTCTAAAACAGTTAGAACATATGGAGGTCACCATGAAGCAAATATTTGTGAATCTGATGTATGTGTTTTTCCTATTAAAAAAAGAAGATGAATCTTTGCTGAGCTCAAAGAGTACTTCAAGCACTTTACCATATTTTAGATAGAAATTGTGCACGCAGTTTGTTGTGGAAACAATATTTTGGGATAAACAAAAAATAACTATAAAATTAAAAAAAAAAAGTATTCTGTACGTTAACATATTTAACACTTACGTGTGAAAAACTAAAAATAAAGTATGTTTTAAATTCAAGTGGTACACATAATAGATAAGCACCATCACATGTTCTTTGTCATGTTTATCATGAATGTTTGAATTCTGACTTTATAAGGCGGATAGTCTTTGAAAGCAAATGCAACAACAGTATACGCATTTATGCACAAAACTAATCAGTTAAACTATGAAAAGTTTTAAGAAAGCATACAGTAACGTTAAATAGATATATGCACAGACATAAGAAAAATAAAATGTTATTTGAGTATCCTTCATCCATCATCAGTTAAATTTATAGTGTTTTTTTTTTCGTGTGGGGGCAAAAGTTGTAAAATACAGTGAAACGAATTAAGATACACGCACAAAGCTCACAGCTGCATAGACAACCAAAATAAAAATATATATATTGCATATATCTACTTTGTTTGACCGGCGTAGTGCTTCATGTTAACCGTTGCACTTCTCTGTCGAGTTTACCATACAGAATTGTCCCCACATGAATAGCAGTCAGCTACATGAGGAAAGCACCCGAACAATTACCCAAAAGAGGCTGATTATTTTGGAACTGACCATAACTAGCCATTAGTCATGCAGACGAAGCCTTGCATCGCACAGTCTAATAAATGGCTGCATTCATTCAAGGGTTAGTGAATCAGTGGAATTCCTTACTGATTTATTTATTTTTTTATTTACACATTTATTTTTAAATTATTATATTAATTGTTATCAGAGGAAAAATAGAATTTGTGTAATTATGTAAATTGTTATTAAGTGTATTATTTTTGATTACTTTTTTTGATTATTGTTTTTTCTCGCGTGCAATTGATAATTGAAATATTTAGGTTTTAATATAAAGAGAGTAAATGTTATATTTCTAGTGTTTAATTAATACAGTTACTTAAAGCTTTCAGGGCGCTTTGATTTTTTTCTAAGATAAGTTGGTTAATAAATTCTTTAGAATGTCATCGCTTCAATTAAGTCAACAGACTTGACTTTTAAAGCTTGAAAGAGAGAATCATTTTAAGAAAAGTCTTCGCACACACTTCAAGAACTTGATTAAATTGGAGAGTTGAACAGTGCCTTTAAAGACATGGTACATTTACATTGTCTTTGCTTCACCTGTATACTTAGCCTATATTTATATTTTAAATCTGGCAAATAAGCCCACCAACTCACAAAACTTCCAATATTTAGCTCTCTGATATGTAACTCTTAAATATCTATTTCTTAAATATCTATATCTATTTCTGAGGCAATTTTGTATCACATATAGTACTATTTTGCATATAACCCTCATAGCTTCGCTAAATATATTTATGGAAATAAACTTGTCTCATTTTACATTGCTTAGCAACATTTTGTTTTTGTTTTGTTTGTTTTATTTTATATATTTTGCCATAATAGTGACCACAGACATGATTCAGTTATTACTCCAAGCATGTGAACAGTAGTTTTGGCACTCAGAATGCTTCACTGACTCTTCAGGAGTGGAATCCTCAAAGGACACATTGTTGCCTGAGGATCAAAATGAATTTTTTTTTTTTTGTATCACAACAGGAGTTGGAGTACAGTGTTGCAGAGCAGTAAAACAAACAAAGGAATAATTGACAATATTTAAGCAAAATATTTATCCCTGCTTTCAACAAAAGCTAAACAGAATGTCTTCAGTTCAAAATTATCCAGTACAAATCAAATTGTAAATAACTGGCGATGGTGTCATTATTTATTTTCTTTGACGTTAAAATAATAAAGGACGTATGCCTTATAACTTGGTAATCTTATACTTTGATGCGTGGTTGATTCTGACCAGTGGTAGGAGTAGAGCGTTTTCGCATTTCCTAACATGGCGCCTGCGATGGCGAGTTGGTTTGATGACAGGTTGAAGTTTTGTCTTTTTTGGGACAGAAGCCGCCATTTTTGAAACAGCAGGCTTGCTTTTTATCCCTTGAGAAGACCAAGAGTATTAGGGGGCTAGTCTGTGTATTAGTACATGACCTAGGTCACAGCCTGGCATGTTTTCTTCACAACCTTAGTGGTAAGAGTCTCTTGGCTCCTCCTCCAATCATTCCGCCCTAACCCCATTGCAGAGCATTAGAATCAAACCCAAACCAAAGCTCTTTGCCTCTTTTATCCTGCAAGATATGCTGTAAGATCTCAGCCTATTTGACATTGTCCATTAACCTGCAGGGTTGACCTCAAAAACTGCTGCAGTGAATTTTGCCACACAGACCTGAAGAAAAAGAAGACACTTGGTAACGTAGGCGCACAGATCAATCTTTTATGACCAAGGCTTGTCTATCGCCAGATAGGAAAACAGTATGAAAAGCTATGAGTATTTCATGTAAGAGGGTGATGGCTGTTGCTCTGCGCTCATTGCAGTGTGTTTTGTGTACATTGCAGTATGGCGTATTAACGCTCCTCCCCGTCGCTCTTGATCACTTCACAATCAATACAAAGTCTAATCATTACTGTTATGACAGCCACAATAGTACAGAATAAAAGTGCCTACCTTTAACACTTCAGGGCTTAAACTGCGTCGTTATGCCTTGAATTTAAATCGACTGTAAATGCAAAGCGTTCTGCAATAGGCAGACGGGGAGGAAAGAAAACAGGCGACTGCTGTAAATTCACATGGCCATAGCTACTGCACAGGCCTTAAAGCAGCTGGTGTGGGGTAAGAGGCAGAGCAGAGCACGAAAGCAGGCAGGCATATATAATATATGATGAGGTGATTGGAACGGTTTGAGTGTATCAGGAGCCCTTTGTTCCCCTTTAACACTGTGCTCAAGCAGAGGGGAAACCGTGAGGGGGCGGGGTCTTTTGCACATTGTTGACGTCTTTGAAACCCACTCAGATGGGACTCTGAAAATAGAGTCGATGGAGGCCTATAATCGTAATTAGAACTGAGTCCTCGTGCCAGTGATCCATGCAGACTATTAGTCTTGTCACGAAACGTTGCAGATGCAGCTGAGCATGCGCGCTGGCAGCGTGGCGTTCGACTCGGCTCCGTGCGCCGTGGCACACAGGCGGCCACAGCGGCAGTAGCAGCAGCATCCCCCCTTCGCGTGATCAACGGGGAAGGTCACCTCCGTCACTGTGTTCTGCCGCGCCTCTCTCTGCCTCTGCTAGTGAGCACTCCACAGCCTGAGCAGACGGAAGGTCTGTGATTTGTCACGGAATTCTAGAGGGCAGAGGGTGCAATCATATTGTTACGAAACTTTAAGCTAGCTGCGCTCATCAGCTAGGGGAAGGAGGGAGTTGAGAGGGGGGTGGGGAGAGAGAGGATTGGAAAAACACAAACAACAACTCAAAACAAACTCAGTCTGGCAAAACACATCTCCAAAAGAGTCACTACATGAGTTGCATATAGGATGGAGAGCTTTGGTTTAAAATGTCAGCCCTTGATCCCGCCCGAAACCAAAGTGCAAAGATTTCTGTGGAAATGGCGGCCGGCTTTCCATCATTTGCTGACTGAACGGCAATGAATGTGTTTCAGTCGCCTGAATAACCAGACAAAATGAAGCTTCTGAAATTATGATAGTTACAGTTTACAAATACAATATTTGTATTTTCTTTGTAGAATTGTAATAGAAAAGAGTAAAGATTGAGAGAATGTGGTGTTATATGAACTCTACAGTCAAATTGTGTGTACAAACTGAGACTATATTGTAAATCAGATTTTCATATACTGTATTGACCCATGGCTTAACTACATTTAGAACGTAAACAGTGATGAGCAATTTATGTAATTTATTTAGTTTTTAGTCTTCAAGCAACTTCTGAATATTTCTGCAACGATTTCTCTGTTTGAGGAGAAAATACAATTCAATGAATGTTACTTTTCGACTGCGGATATTGTGAAGAAACAGTTGATAGGGAATTTTGAGCCGTTTTGTCAGATCAGTTGTAGGGGATTTTGTGATGTTTTTGTCTAACATGCATAAAATCACATCTAGGTCCATTTTACATTTACCGACTGCAAACTGAGAGCCCTATAATCATATGAAGAACTGAGGGCTGTGGATGTCCTACAAACACAACAACAAAGTTTTAATCTTGATGGTATCAAGACATATCAGCAATGCTTTTACACATTCAAAAGCCAGCTCCTGTCCAAATTCTGGACTTTAGCTGCCGACATAGCTGACCTTCACAAAAGTTCAGCGTATCAGGAAATCAAAACATATTTGTCATATATCAAATAATTTGGAAAGCATTTATATTTGCACCACATTGGCACTGCTGACATTTTTTCATAGCTTAGGTCTGACTGATTAAAATTAACCTGTATGGAATGTTATTTTTAAGGTTTTATTTATTTGTTTAATTGTCTATATATTGGGTGTGGTATTCACTTTGTTCTCACGTCTGAGGAAGGGTCCATTGACCAGAAATGTCACGGTGTTTCTCATCAAAATTAAAAGGGGGCAAGAATACCTGGTTGTAGCAAACTTTTTTCTTTTGTTTAATTGTCTTCATGCGCTACATCAGACAATAGTAGGTTTAGGCGACAGACTGAATGCTGAAATTCTGTGATTTTCTTCTTTCTTAACACTTTTAACTTTCTTCATAAAACAGACCTCAAGATTATGTGATGTGTGGGTCCCGTATAAAAAAACAACTCTATGAAATAAGATTTTACAGAATAATCAAAACAGGAATCTGTGTTATTGCTTAATTATTTTACCTTGTTTATAAATAGATTTAAGATGTTAAACAAAAAATAGTTACCTTGGAAAGCTGAATTAAACATGTATTTCAAATGTTGTATTTTTAGTAACAGTTTAACTTTTTATTCATTTTAGCGGCTTGTGTGACAGCTCATGTGTTATAAATTTGTGAAACTATCCTACAAACTGAACCACACTTGAACTAGTTATTGAATAAACCATTTTGCTTTTTCTCTCATTGTTTGTTCTCTTTTCCATAAAGTAAGCTATAGACAACAGTGTTGTACTTAAGTCATCATGAATGTTCAGTGCTTTTATAATTACATTTTTGTCTCACTAAATTGTCTTCAAGGCAGCAAAGTTGCTGAATATATTTGCGAAAGTTAGCACACAGAGAAAATGTAGATATGTCCACATACTCCCTGTCTGTCCTTATCTTCTAAAGCAACTTTAAAAAAAAAAAAAAAAAAAAAAAGTTTTCCTATTCAATCACAGCTTATGCAAAATTTCCATTTAGTGTATTGTCTTACCATGATCAAAACACATCATCAGATCTTCTCTTCCTCTCCTTGTTCTCCATTTAGATCTAGATTTAGATTTTCATTCGATTTGGATCATCCTGCTTAAGGGGATGCCTCTGTTGGTGGATTTTAGCTTTGTGATAGTGGGAGCAGTACTGCAATGAATTTGGCACCCAACTGGCACGGATACTGGGTACAAAGGCTCAGAATGACAGGCAGTGGGCCGAGGGCTTGTGTGAGCGCCTTACACACATCCACGCATGCATGGCAGGAGTTAATAGCACTCACAGGAGATGCTTTAGATCACTAAAAGCACATTAATGTGGAGGCATATGTCATGGAATTACACTTTCTCTCTCACATTAGACCCTGTTTTGCAAAGCTCACCTGTAACTTACATGTTGCATAATTGCCAAAGTTGACAAGTGGACATAAAGGAAGATGGATGTTTCTGGAAAGTGCCCACCATCTACCAGCTGCCTTAGACATTTTCTCCTCCCTACTATGCCATATCAGCAAGTTAGGTCGTCACGGCACTCACCCTTTCTTAATTAGGCCTGTAGTCTAGTTTTTGGTGAGAACTTGAGAGCAGGGAGCAGAGCACAGACCATCTACTTAGGAAGAAATGCATTGTGTGGATGAAGGAGAGGAAGTTGGTTGACCCAGTCTTCCATGTGTGAGCAGTGACCAGAATAACCTTTCCCATCCAGAGACACCTCCTCTAGACCTTTGGGGATTACCATTACACAGAGAAGGGACTGTGGAAGAGTGGGTTTGATTTTGGAGTGTAGAGTGTGTGTGTGTGTGTGTGTGTGTGCACGTGTGCATGCACACACTGGCTTGTGCATGTGTGTGTATTTTCAGTTAAAGTGAAATGTAAGTTTTCTTGAAGCAACTTCTGAATCAGGTCATTTGTTAGACCGACTGCTTGATTTTACAGTCTTAGACTACAATTACTGTAGAATATTTGCACAATTTCCTACAGACACCACTTGTTATTTTCTGTGCTCTCATCCCAGAGGTTAATAAGGGTGTATAGGAATTATGTTTGTGTAGACTTCAAAATGTGGTGGTTGGGGTTCAGTATATATTGATTGGAAGCTGAGCTTGATACATCAGTCATTACAGCCAAATTAAACAAGTGCATTAAACAGGCTCAGAACTGTGTGTAAAGTTAGATTTTAGGAATTTGTTTACTTTACACTTGTCATTAACATTATAATTATAAAATGGGGTACTGCAGTGAATTATTTTAATTCAGAAATTAGAACACATTTGTCATTGTTTGGGGGCACAGTATTATTTTTATGGTCACATGCACTCTTCCTAAGAGATGAAAAGGCATATCATTTGGTCGAAAACTGATAATAAAGCAAATTGCAGAATAGTGATTCATTAGCGAATGGCAAGTGAGAAGGCGTTGTAAGAGTAATAAGCAATTGTTGCAATTATGATCATTTTGGGCTGCATTACGGCTACTCCTACCTCCTGTCCAATGACACACTAAATGCTTTAGTTAAATGCCCAAGAGATTGACAACCCTTATCTACTCCATCCATTCACAGAAATATTTTCTGTTATTCTGACAAAAGCCAAATGGATGGGGTTATTCCTTTTTGCCAAGGATGTCAGTGCTTAAATTGCGTGCGTATTTTGTGTTTTACAATGTGCTCTCACAGCCTTTCCAAGCAAGCTAGCTGGCTATAAACTCTGAACCTCTGGTCTGACGTATATTTTCGTTGACTGCGGACAGTCAGTTTATTGTAGTTTAGCTTACATTTATAACATCAGAAAGTTTGTCCAACAACTGCCCATTGCTTGCGCAATAGCAACTTCTTTTTACTCGTTTCATTGCGTCTTTTTGCATGATGCGAATTCTGTAGAAGTTTAGTTAAGTGAAACTAGTTGAATACTAACAGTATTCAAATAATTACTGAAATAGCAGTTGTTCACGGGCCTACAATCATTTTCTCACACTTCAACAAAGGCATCCATTGTTGTGATTTCTAATTTCTAATAAATACGCTGTGACAAATTAACTTCACATATGTGTTTCTCTGTGATCTTTTAAATGAATGTTAAACAATAATTATGTTTTTTTTCACTCTCAGTAGAGGTTGTGGGGTTGCAGATCAGGTAGGCCTAAATGGTCTTTCCAGGAGAGTTTGCCCAAGGCTAAAACCAAAGCCCAGATATTTAATTTCCATACATCTAATTTTGGTAAACTTTATCGTCAAGTTGTCAATATTCCATTAACTGTGTGCCAGCTTTGAGATGTGATATGTAATTTACTTATGATTTTTTATGGCCTTTTTTCTAATTTAAATGATCATGTACGAAACAGTGTGTGTTTCACGCAAGTTCACATTTGAAATTATTTCCTTAACTTTTCGTTACACTGGTTACTCATATGCTAAGAGTGCATTTGCTTGTAAAACATAACGTGGGAATTTTAAACTTACTAAACAGTGTTCCATTATTATCGTAAACTACACGTAATGTTGCGGGAAAGTGCGTTTTTGTGCCAGTCATGCTGCACTTAATGTGATACATTTTTGGAGGTTTCAGATCGATTATTTGTTTTTCACAGCTCCCAAACTACAGGAGTTGAGCTTCAATTTGGTTCTACTTACTGATACGAATTAGGCAAAGAGCGTCCGTATCGCAGTGGAGATGCTGGCTCTAGAGGTTGGCGTCACTGATTTACCAAAAGCGTGGGTCGATCAACCGAATTCAGTAAATAAGCACAATGTTAAAATTAATCAAATGCTACGGTCGAACCATACTCGTTTAACAACAGATGCACTTGGCGGAGACCCATCACCAGTCAAACAACAGGTTTTAATATTTTATATAGGCTATTCTGAAGAAGTAGGATTTATAACTTCACTATCCCTTTACCTTACAGGTTGGGTATACACCTTATAGGTTGGGTAAGCCTATTTTTATTTCTCTTAAGGACTAATAAGTCTACCTAAGATTACCCAATGTAAAACAACTGTTTTAGAATCCGTGTCATTTTGATTCTTCTCTCTCCAGGCAAGGCCTATGTACTAGGCTAGCGCTATGCAGTAGGCTTAAACATAAAACCATATTTCGTTGCCGTCATACATTGCTGTAGCCTTCTATGGCCTTCAAACATCGTTGCCAGGCAACATTTGATCAAATTATTTTATTGAAGTGTCTCTAAATTGACTTTTGTTCTCTGTTAAAAGTTAATGCAAATGCAAATAGAAAAATAATTCCTCCTGTTTGTAAACGAGCTTTGCCATTACACTTTTGCAGGCTGCGCGCTTGGAAAATTTGTTCCACTGTTACGGGAAGAATTTAGTTTTAAAACAAGCTTCAAGTGGCATAAAGCAGCTGCGCATCGTAGTCTGCACCTCGAACAAGGTCCCATAGAGTAACCTATATTTGGGTGGATATTTGTTTATTTTCTTTGGAGTGGGAAAAATCTGAAGTAGTCTGACTATATTGACATATTACAGAACAGTAGTTGGCTTAAGTGCAAATTCCTTTAAAACTGTATGTTTTGTTTCCGTGTGAATGACTGTCGGTTCGTGATCTCAAGTACACACACACACACACACACGCGTGCACGCACACACGAAAGGGAGGGTAAATTCATATAAAAAGGATAGAAACGCGGCCTTGTTCAAATGATTATTTTTCAATAAAAGGTCTAGTCAACATAACCTGATAGCCTATCGATTTTGTTGCGTCAATACTGAACATGGCTTATGTCCTTTGTTGTTTGTGAACTCAATCTGCTCTATGGTGAAAATCCTCCTGGGTTAATGAAGCTAAAATAGGCTACTAGAATCACCAGTCGGTGTCTGCAAACAGCGAACAGACCTAGGGCGCCATGTAGTCAACAGCATGCGCCAACTCGGCCTATGGACTGCGCCATTAAACATGATTTTTCCTGTTAATGGACGACGAGGCTGTGGTAAATATTAGGAAGTTGCTGTATTTGGCACAATGATCAGCACCATGTCATGATTGCAAGTGTGCCTAAATTGAGACATTAGGCCTACATAGGCCTATGGCTCTGGCCTCCTCTCTCCATGTCATGTTAGGCTATGTTGCCCTGTGAAGTCTGCTGCGAGAAGTCGCTTACTACGATCTAATAAGGTAATAGGCCTACTCTCATGATAAAAAATGATGAGAAATTCTGTTCACAAAATGTAGAACTTCAAAAAATCTGGGAGAGTTGAATTTTCAAACTCAAGTGTGGTTCATAACCTCAGGCACTGAGAACATTGTATAAAAAAAGCAAGGTTTATTTCTCACTTGCACTCTATAGTCTTATTTCGTGTCTAAAAGACACACCAATGCAAAATGAATGCCAAAAGCCTGAGTGATTATTTATTAGTTATCATATTGTCCGATAAGCAGACAATAGTTGTGAGTTTAAGGGGCATAATGTATTTCGATAAATACATTCCATGTAATTCTTAAATGGCCCTTGGTGCATATTGTTGTCTATAATAAAAAATATTTTCTTCCTCGACATAAAACAAATAACTTATTTTTCTTTTTAATGTTTAATATCTCATACTTTAAACAAATTACTTTCAGCAACAAAACACACAATTACAAACTTCATACAATGAGAAATCTTGCCCCACTGAAAGTGCAAAACGTAGAAAGATTTTGCATATAAAATCCCGACATCAAAAATGAGAAATATTATTGAGAAATAAACAATGACAACTTATTTTACAGTAACATGTCATGGGATTTTTTTTTTTGTGAAACTCATGCACGTGGTTCCTAGCAGCCTACACGCATTGTATTTTCATCTGATTCAATTGCAAAGTGGATATATTTCTTGTGGAAATTTCGAGGAAAGAAAACTCATTTCTCAAAAATAAGTGCTATGGGATGAAGAGTTATATTTAGAGGGAAAAAAAATAATTGTAAGCTTTGGGACTATTCAGTGTCTAGCTTTGTTTTGTAATTCCATTTTAATCATTTGGGACCTCCGACAGAAACTTTATCTAAACAGTACGCCGTATGGCACTGTTGAACACAACAGACAATAATGGATCTCCACGCAGTTAACGAAATTAACAGATGATTTTCTGTATGACATGCTAACGTACTGAGGCCTGCAGCATGCAGCCGGGTGACACTGTATGTGCATGCGCATAACGAATCAGTCAGCGCAATGGATCTCTGTCTGACAAAAAATGGAAACAAATAAAACGGAAATAAATTGTAGTATATCATTCAGTCTTTATCTAAAGTGGTTTATAGACTCTAACACTGATTATGTACAAGAAAACAGCAGTAGCCCACATTACATAATTACAGTAGGCTGAATCTAGAAGAACCTGAGAAGATTCAGATGACTCTCTCTTCGTGTTTGTAACCCTGATTTGTTTAAGGCGCTTTTCCACGAAAAGAACTGAAAGCAATAATTCATATTTACATAAATAATTTATATCGCTCTGGGTAGCTCAATACTGATGGAGACAAAAACAATAGGACTTAAATACATTTTGAAATAAATATAAAACATAAATTAACCAACTATCCAAAGCAATGAAGTTGTTTACACATATAAATATGAGATATATCGTTACCTTTGGCAAATATAGAGTCAGTTTATAACCTAAAGGTAACAAACTTTGTCCCTTCAATTAGTCTATGTGACCAAATGGTGCACACACTCCAGGAAGCACTATAATGGCCATTTTACTAATAATTTAACCCGCACATATTGTGCCATTTTCACACAGGATATGCCGCTATTACAAGTCCATGTCGGTTTTTACGCATCCCTTATTATCACACGTCCTGTGATCGCATTTGGATCAGTTCAAAAAGGGACTGGGTGCAACTCTTTTCTGATGGGACAAAACGCTCGGGAATCCGCTTGAAACGCCCGGTGTAAACGACGGCAAAGAGGTTCTGAGCGACTCTGAGAGCAGGGTCGGTGGGGAGCTGGCAGGAACCCCGAACCCCGCCGCGCTCTGCTGAAGTGGCGGCGGATGCTGACTCCCCGAGACGAAGTAACCGCTCTGTCCTGATAGTAAACCAACAGGAGACGTGTTCATACTATAACTATTAGCTATACCCAGGTGCCCAGAGGAACCTCCGAGAATTGGCCGTGATAGGTCCCCATTACCGAGCTGTTCAACTCCAGGGAGTAAGGAGCCATACGCGTGCCCTTGGTTTAGAAACCCAGGAGATGATCCGTTATAGTGCGGGGTGTGCAAAGATAGAAATGGAGAGATTTGCCAGTATAGAGGATTGTTTGCTCTGTCATTTATTCCCAAGCCGAGAGGCGCAAAACGAAGTCCCCTCTTCATTGCAAGTTTACCCCTGGAGGTAGCTGACCGCCGCCGAAGTTTCCCTGTGGTTCCGCCAATGAATACATCATCACTTGAGGGATCAAGCATCCAGTAGTTCCCCTTTCCCGGGTCGTCGTAATGCCTTGGCACTTTTACGAAACACTTATTTAGACTGAGATTGTGGCGAATAGAGTTTTGCCAACCTTGCTTGTGCTCCCGGTAATAGGGGAAGTTTTTCATGATGAACTCGTAGATTCCATTTAGTGTTAGCCGTTTTTCGGGGCTCTGTCTAATGGCCATCATGATCAAAGCATTGTAGCTGAATGGCGGCTTGTCATATTTCCCATTCTTACTGGTCTCGTTCGTCCGCGGAGTTTGACCGTCCTCCTCTTTAGATTTTTCCGGTTCTGACGGTGGAGACTCCATTTCAACCGGTTCCAGGGATTTTTCTGAGTCTGACCCCGAAGGAAGAGGGGTTTTCTCAGAGACGTCAGGCTCCGGTTTGTCGCTTTTCGAGGGCAGCAAAAGACTCTTAATACTAAACGAAGTGGATCTCTGAACCATCGTCGGCTCTTTCTGATCTCCCATGCCGCGCAATCACAACAAGCCTCCGATTTTGCGTTTTGAAGGTAAAAGACAAGAGACGATATGCTCAGGGCATTCCATGCATAAAGGAACTCGTAGGACAGAAGGGAGCTAAGAGTGGGATGCAGAAATTAGTTATTAAGGAGGTTCCGTCTTATCGCAGCATCACCAAATGGGAGGAGCTAGTAACTTGATGTGTTTTAACCATTAAAAACATGAATTTGAAGCGCGTCTCTTACATATGTAGAAAAAATAGTTATTCATGTTTTAGAAACAATTGTTTTTTGTTAGAATCTGTATAAGTTTTCAAATGCTTAGAAAAATCCTCGCCTCTATAGGCCTATTGTGCCTACACGTCACCTAGCAGGCTAAAAATGTGAGAGGATTTATTTTCATTGATTTAAAGTTAAAGCTAGTGGTTTAAAGGCTAACAAATGCCCTTTGCTGTCCTACCTAAATTGTTGTATCTTCACCTAGTCAAGGTAATCCGGTTTAATAGGGCAACGTAACTTCAAGACGTGTCTGCTAACATGGTCGAGCGTATTTGCATACAGCCTGCCTACACAATCTTTGCAACTTGATCGCCCCCAGTGTACACCGCTGCAGTGACAGTGGCTAAATGTCGGTGACAAGTGTGTCGGTACAGAGACTACTGGATCCCATGAAAAGACAAGCTGTTTATCTGTAAATCTGAGTCATTAATGGTCGCTTTCATCGAGATCAAAATACAGATTAAAACTGTCTTCGCATTAAAATTATGATCCCGTGTAATGAGGTTCACTCCGTTTGCAAATTCTGTAGAACAGACAGGCACTTTATGCGTTAATGATGAAATTCTGTTTGTGGATGTGTAATACTGCAGTTTACAAATATTTAACATTATTTTACCATAAGCTTGGCATAGAAGTGTTTTTGTCATTCGTCATATCAAATCATGCTTCAGTCAAACGCTTTCTTTGCAGACAAGCTACTCTCATAAGCAAAAATCCATGTCAGAATTATTCAAAATAGCATACTACTGTGTTTGCCACGAGAGAACTGTAGGTTAACTGTATATGTTTGCTTATTTCCTAACATTATGAATAGAGAGTAATATCCCATTAATTCCCAACACTAGCCCTGAATAATGAAATTATTGTAATAATTGATTTAATAGGCTGTGTTTAGTTTTTATTAATATGGTATATGTAAGGTATATATTAAGTAGGCCTATATTAAGTGTGCATACAGCAAAAGTTGATTTTTCTGGAAATATTTAACAAATAAATGTATTAACACATATTTATTTTGTGGAACAAAAAAAATTCTAAATTAAATTTGTCAAAACATGTAAACATTATTCCTTTAACACTGTGCTACAGATCTAGTCTTCTCTGGATTCATGCTATGGACTATTGCTACATTGTAGGTTCAAGTGTTTCAAACAAACCTATAGAACTTGTTGTCTTGTATCAAAACATTTCTTGGAATATTTCAGATAATTGAGTCCCTGTTGAAATTCCCGTTTCCTTAACCTATTTGAATGATGACTTTTGATGGCATCTCCCTGTGTTAGCCTATATAGCTTCGGAAATGAAAGTAATTTTAGTGGTCCAACACTAGTCATTGCCTTTCCACTTCTGTTATTGTGTTTATTGTTGGAACAGAAATATTGTAACCAAAGCAAGCAGCACAACGATCCATCCAGTAGCCTGCAGTCCACAGCTGCCCAGATTAAAGCAATTACAGCGAAACAAAACCCTCTGTTGCCAAAATATGAAATGTAAGCTATTTAAGAGTAGGGTTTAGCAGCAAGATTAAGACTGTGGTTTTCTCTAAACATGAACTTGGCTGACACGTCCACGTCTATTGCAATTATGCCTTCCACAAGAGAAAGTTGCGTAATTCCACCAGGAGTTACAAACAGGAGTTTGCTTTGGTATTCAATAAGTACTCACATGGTATGTGAATTAGAATCAAGGACAGCATAATCATTCTGAGAATTTAAGTTTTAATGTGTGATTTAATTTTATTTCTGAATAAAATTCCCCTATAGGCTCACCTACTTTGTATACCTAAATGCAGGCCTGAAAATGGGTGCAGACAAACCAAAAGTGACACTATCAGTCAAAGTTCAACTTCCCCAGCTGAGTGGTGTTTGGGGAATAGAAGGATAGCCTTGACGGACGAAGAAGAGCATCGTGTCAACATTATGCTACAATATGGCTCCCCGAAAGTGGGCATCTGCATGGTGGAATCTCCCTAAGGGTGTTCAGTGTATTTTTTTCTCCCCTTTTTTTCTTCTCTCTCTCTCACTCTCTCTCTTTCTTTCTCGCTCTCTCTCTCTCTCTATCTTTGTGTGGGCTCCCAGCTACAGCAAGTTAAAGCTCTTGAAAATCAGTCCTCACAAAGATGCCAAACTTAATCATGTTATGTTGTCACAGCTCTGGGGGTCACTGGGAGTTTAGGGCTATTTTTAGCTCGGGGTGTGAGGTAAAGAGCCACTGTCCGCTTGCTGGACCAGAAACAGCCAGTCACCATTTTATGGTTGCCCCTAATTAGTGGAAGGGTGTGTTTCCTCAAAGCATTGTTAAACAGCAACCATCAGTAAATAGACGAGAGACTAGCATTTTCAGTTCTTTCTCTCACATTCACTCTCTCTCTCTTTCGTTGTCTCTCTCTCGCTCTCTTCTGTGTTATCTTACAACTGAGCTACATCAGGTGCACGATGGAAACATTCTGTAAACAAAAGTTTAAGACTGGTCTAATTTCCTTATGCCAGTGTATACCACTATCACTGGTTATACCAGTGTATGCTTTCACACCAAGAGCAACTGAAGTGGAAAAATTGCTTTTGTCATAGCTACACGTCATAGCAAATTTGCATAACGTTTAGCAGTTTTTAACTTTTTTAGTTTTTCTAGTCACTCATACTTTGTTGCTTGTTGCTTTTGCCGCTTTTGTTGAAGGAAAGTGAATTACATCTGGCGATTGTACAGCTTTAGTGGCATGTCACAGTAATAGTAAATCGACCTCAGCAGACACTCAATCAACACCTGCCCTTCTGCGCTCCTGAGGTAACGTTGGAACATCTCTTGTTGTTATTGGCTGGTCTAAGTCACTTTGTTTGTACACAGTCCTCCTGGCTTTGTAAATGGGAAACAAACATCAGCATTCTGTTAAACACACACACACGCACACACACGCACATATACACAGTTTCTCTCTCTCACACACACACACACACACACACACACACACACACACACACACACACACACACACGCTGGACAGGCAGCTAGACGAACATGAGGAATCTGTCAAAGGCAAGAAGTGCAATAGATTCTCTGTCTCTCTCTCTCTCTCTCTCTCTCTCTCTCTGCTGCTCTGGCAGTGAACTGTGGACAGCACCATCCATGGCCATCTGAACGATTAGAACGGGACGGGGAGTGCGTGGAAGGTCTTGTGAGGCTTATCTCCAGATCTCTGCTAAGCCGTACCAAAAGAAAGCAGTGAAAGGGCAAGGTTTAGCCAATTTGAGCTGCAGACTGTCGGCTAAGTGTTTATATAAACACTCAGAAGTTCATAATTTGGTGTGAATTAAAACATCGTTTACTTGCTTGCTAGGTGCCCCGCTCAATGTCTCTAGTGGTAGACTGTGTCAGCAGCCATCCAG
Source organism: Tenualosa ilisha (assembly GCA_015244755.2). Classification (NCBI taxonomy): domain Eukaryota; kingdom Metazoa; phylum Chordata; class Actinopteri; order Clupeiformes; family Clupeidae; genus Tenualosa; species Tenualosa ilisha. The sequence continues at coordinate 1,254,764 of PYXC01002777.1, read as the reverse complement.
CTTGACAGTAATTCCACAGGTTTTCCCTGCAGCACGGCCATTTTACCCACAAGCCTCTGTTTTTGTATCAGCATGTTGGTGTGTGTTGCAATAAACATCATTGTATGTAATGGGGTTAGAATTGTGAGGAGTGAGTGACATTTTTCTCCTCTTCTTGCACTGTGGTTAGCTTAACCATGTAGTGCAGTTAGCACCTTGTTGTTACTACTCTGCTGCAATCACGTTAGAGCATTGCAAGCACATGACACAGAGTGTGTTTTTCTCTAGAGTGAATCTAGATTATTTATATATATATATATATACTGTGTATATATATATATACTGTGTATATAGTGTGTATATGTTTGTAAATTTCACAGATGAACTTTTGAACTTTTTTGTCTCGTCCTTAACGGCAATATATGTTATATGTTATGTTATATATAAAAATGAATGTAAGACAATACAAAGCATATAACGTAAAAAAATCAGATCATACAAATAGCAAGGCATTTTATTAGCATTATGCTCGTGACAAAAAGTAAATTTTACAATAAAAAGTTATATATGTGTGTGTGTGTGTGTGTGTGTGTGTGTTTCTGTGTGTGTGTGTACAGTATGTATGTATTATATATCTTAAATGCCCAGCCAATGAGTTTATTGGAGCAAGGCCCATTTTGCCCCATGAATAGATATTACCCTAAATGTCACAGGTCAGCCTCTTCCTCTCACCTTTCTTTGTGTGTGTGTGTGTGTGTGTTTGTTCATTTGTTGTTTGTCTCTGCTAGCCCATTTGTCTATCTGCATGTTTACACAAGATACAAGATAATTTCTTGTACCCTCTACTGTGAACCAGATGTACTTAAGATGGGTCATCAGGATTACTCTTGTCTGGTCATTTATTATGGGAGCCAGTGGAATCTACCGCTGGGAGACCATAGATGTGACTCAGCAGGCTGTCCAAGTGTGTATATTTGCGTTTACATGCATGAGTGTGTATTTCACACACGATCCGTCATTGTCTGCTCTTCTGTCTTTGTGAAGCAATATTCCCTAAGCATTGGACTTCTCCTTCACTAAAGGAAATAGGGAGTGTGAGCTCCCTAAGCATTGGACTTCTCCTTCACTAAAGGAAATAGGGAGTGTGAGCTCAGTTTACAGTGGTGAGGGACGTAAGTTATTTACCATTCTGATGAAGTTTTTCACTGGCACTCTCTCTATTTTTCTATTCATTCATCTAGCTATTCAGTCATCTATCTATCTATCTATCTGTCTGTCTGTCTGTCTGTTTATCTATTTGTCTGTTTATCTATCTGTCTGTCTGTCTGTCTGTTTATCTATTTGTCTGTTTATCTATCTATCTATCTATCTATCTATCTATCTATCTATCTATCTATGTAATCACAGTGTAATGGTATGTGTCTATCTATCTATGTAATCACAGTGTAATGGTATCTGTCTATCTATCTATGTAATCACAGTGTAATGGTCCATCAAGCTGAAGACGGCTCATAAAGAGATATTTTGACTCTGACTCTGTTTACTCTGAGCTCTTCTATGGGACTACAGTTTGCCTTGTTATTCAAGTGGAAGGTAATTGGAGGGGCCTCTTTGAATGGGACCTTTGTGTCTTTAGTGACATCTACTGGTCACTGAGGTGCCTAAAATATCAGGCGATGATGTCTGTATAAACACTGTGCCTCCTACCTCTCGGTATGAATGTATATTCAGCAAGTAATTTCCAATGGAGCGACTCTTTTAATGAATTAATATTAGCCAATTACAATTTTGATGATAAATTTCCACTTTACGTGATAAAATGTAGGTGTTATTTTGCATACCATCTTATAGGTCACTGTATGGGGGCTTATTATGCAATCCTTTTAGCATGTGGACAAAACCATGGGTGTTCTGCATGAAACACTTAACAGTACACATTTGAAGGAGACATTTATGGTGGGGTCCAGCAAGCATCCACAGTAGAGACAGTTAAGGAATAATACATATTTCATACTCAGCAGTTTAAACTGTGGTCACATTTTCCGGGCAGTTGAACTGATCTGAATAGACAATGCGTTCACCATGTTAATATACATGGTGAAAACGCACGGGAACTCTGCAAACAATGAAATATGCATGGTGGCTTTTTAAATAATGCATTGTTTTCTGCTTTATTTATTTTTTTAATTGTGGTATTAAAATAGATGACCAACACTAACCTTATTATATCAGGGTTGTGTGGGGGCATGTGCTGTACTCTGTGTGGGCACCGACTTTCTCTCTGTCCCTCTCTCTCTCCCTACCTCTCTCTCTTGTGTGCTGGCTCAGTGCAGGCAGCCTCGCTCCCATAATGCCCCAGGCGCTGTCTGACATCACAACTCGTTAGGCAGCAATGACACATCGCTCTCGCAGAACTATGGGATGTGTACAGTGAACTCTGTGACCTTTGCCCTTTTCATGAAGGGGCAGTTGCCATAACATCAACAGACACACACAGTAAGCTGTGTGTGACATGCTGTGACAACTCTCCCCCCAATCCAAGTGCACACATGCATGCTTGCTCACATACAAACACAGACTAGTCCTCATGATGAAGCCTTGGCCTCAAACAGGACCAAGCTATTTAAGCAGAAATAATACAGGATATTTAATGGAGCAGTATGTACTCAGTTACTGTTATATAAAAAGGGGTGTGTGCGTGTTTGTGTTTGTGTGTGTGTGTATATGTATCTGTGTGTGTCAGCATTTTATGTTTCTGTCAGTCCTGAGGCAGTGTGCATGTTTCTGTCAATGTGCATCTTTGTTTACATTTTTGTGTGTTTGTGTATGCATAAATCTGTGTCTGTATGTGAGTGCCTGCAGATGTTTGTGTGACTGTGCTTGTGTGTGTGTGTGTTAGTGTGCGTGTGTGTGTGTGTGTGTGTGTGCATATGCGTATATTGGTGTTTGTTTGAGTGTATCTGTGTTTGCGGGCGTCTGTGATATTTTCGCTAGCTGAGGTCGATGTGTTGGCCAGCAGCACAGCCATCCGTACGCCTCTCTGCATCGCGCGCCGCCCACACGCTTGACGAGAGCCCTAGGGATCGCCCTAGCAACGCTGCCGCTGCCACGCCGACGCGTCTCGCCAAACAGCACTCGACATGCTTCACAGACGCTGCTGCAAGAACACGGCGACCTAAAAAGCCCAGTCTTGGCCCAGCACAGCCCAACCTCAGCTTCAGCTTCAGCTCCAGACCCTGCCCGAGTCCTATAGCCTGGCCTTGCCAACACGCACTTGCATGTACACACGTGTGCACACAAACACACACACACACACACATGCATGCATGCAGAAACATACATGCAGAGACACACACGCAGACACACACAGACTCTCACAGGCGCACACAAAAACACTTTCACTGACGCGCGCAGGCTCTCACACACACATATATGCAAAAAACACACATTTACACAAAAACACACACACACACACACGTGCACGCGGACACATCGCTTCACCAAACAGAAAAGTCAGCCAAGTGTGAGGGGCACCAAGGACAAGATTAGATTATATCACCACTCCGTCTCATCCTTGCTTTCTAACAATTCCCAATTTAGCAAGTTTGTAAAACAGTTGTCATCTCAGTGGCACAAGAGGACAGCTGGAGTTGCTGTAGGCTTCGTGGGGGGGCTAGGGTGGGCTGGTGAGGGTGAGCACAGGAGGAGGAGGGGGGGCACTAGGGTGGGAGTGAAGTCGAGTCGTTATGCTGCACATTCCAGTGAGTATTTCTATTGTGCAAGTCATCATAACATACCCAGTTGGCAGCCCTGTAGCGCTGCCCTTTCAAGTGTAGGTACGTGTGTGCGCATGTGTGTGTGTCTATATGGGTGCACGCGCGTGTGTGTGTGTGTGTGTGTTTGTGCATGTGGAAGGGGTTGGTGATGGGGGTTGGCAGGGCAGGTGTAGCGAGAAAAAGACAGATGAGAGCAGACAGTGTGTGTGCGATTTAAGTTCCCCGCTCCTCCCTGTGTGTTGGCACTATGTGTCATGTCTCCATGTTTGTGTGTCTCCTCTTCGTGCTTTTGTTTGTATGTTTTCTCTCCCTCTTGCCTGTGTATTGCCACATATTTGTGTGTTTGTGTGTCCCGTCGGCATGTTTGGTGTGCGCTGCAGACTGTGTTGTTGCGCTGTTGTTGTAAGATGCGTGGGTCTCCCTGGAGCTGATTCCCAGCAGATGCTGACAGAGCCAACAAAATGCCCTTCACAGCTGCGTCAGTTAAACAACTCCCAGCCACCCAGGAATCCCTGCAGAACAACTGGAGCTGAAACATACTGTGGCTGAATCCATATACCCCCTCTAAACACCAAGCCCAGAACTTGTCCCTCCTAAACCCTAAAGGCCAGTTCAAAGCCAAGATTCACGACGAGACAAGTTGCAAAATTCTAAAATCCAGCAACTTGCGTTCTTTCTAAAAACTGGACCATTCACACCAAAAATTCTAGAGTACTACTTTGTGAATCTTTGGTCTGAATTGACCTTAAGCCCTGAACCTTTGTCCCTGTGTGTGTGTGTGTGTGTGTGTGTGTGTGTGTGTGTGTGTTTGTCCCTCCTAAACCATCAGTCCTGGACCCTTAAAAGGATCCCTGACTGATAAGACACGGTGGCCTTATAAGACTGACATTGGTATCCGCTGTATTTAACAAGATTGAAAATCACTCAAAATGCTTTTTTATTAAAAATTTTAGAAAATCCCTGCATTTGCAGAGCTTGTAAGCTGCCATTGCGTTTTTCGTCTCAGTGCTTTCTGGGTAAAAAAAAATGATATCACCTGGTTGATATTGATGGTGGGCAGGTTTGACTGTGGCTGGCTAGCTTAAAGCAATGCATGCTACATTGGTGCTTTTTTATTGGGCAAGAGTCAGTGATGTCTGGTAATGTTACCTACAGGATGGGCAGGTCCTGCCAGTTAGCCAGCCAGCTAAGTTGAACAAGCCGGGTGTCAAAGTGCATCTTAATTGGACCTTGATTAGCTCAACCTGGTGATGTCACTTTTTACAACAATGGCAGCTTACAAGTGAAGGATTTTCTACACTTTTGGTAAAACCAAAATCATTTCGAATGTTTTTAAATCATGTTTATGTACCTGACGCCAAAGTCAGTCTTATAAGGCCAACATGTTTTACTAGCCAGGGATTTCTTTAAAGACCCTTCACTTGCAGGAATCAACTTCATGATTAGCTGATTTGCAAGTCTTAGAGAGTTTGGGGTGTTCCAGGTGTGAATGGACCTTTATTCTAATATTAGATATCTAATTTCACCACACGTTGAATTCTGTGTTCTTGGACATGAGTCTTGGAGATAATTTTAATTTGGGGTAACGTCATATTAACAATTTTAACTTATAAACTTTGGTCAGACATATTTCTATATATATTTGGTCAGACATATATAATTAATAATAATTAGTATGTATAAAGGAACAGATAAAGTCACTCATGTTTTTGACTATTAATACATTTTTTATGCTCAGGCTGAGGGAGAAAGAAGAAACAAAATAAGTAAAATAAATAAATTAGGAAACTGACATTCCTCACATACCAGGGTCCTAATTTTAAACCCAAACTAAATGTATTTATTGATTTATTTGCTCTTATTTCATTCACTATTACAGTAGTGGCTTTCCACCACCATTTCATTAGGCATGATGAGGTCCATGCTAATCATCTGCTGACCTAAAACCAAGCGAGGCATTTTAGCAGCGAGAATTTTGCGAAGTTGAAGCGCTTTCTCTCTGTCTCGTTCTCTGGCTCATACAAAGACCCTTTAATGAGGCCCAACTCTGGAGGGAAGGGGGGTAATTTGAGCATCCTCTTTATTTTTGGGAGTCGTTCAGCCTCACTAATTTCTGCCTCCAGGGAGGAGCATGCATTAGTGCATCAGGTGAACTGAATAACTGACTATCTGTGTGTGTGTGTGTGTGTGTGTGTACGTACTGTATGTGTGTGTGTGTGCGTTCGTTTGTGCTTGCATGCAGTCATGCGTGTGGTGGTGGTTCAGTGTATGCCTCCATGTGGATGTGTTCATGTGCACTCTGGTGATGATGAAGTGTGCTTGTGTGTGCATCAGTGCATACGGCATTGTGTGTGTGTGTGTGTGTGTGTGTGTGTGTGTGAATCTCTGCTTTCTGTGTATGTTTGTAAGTCTCTGTTTGTGTGTATGTGCCAGTCACGTGCATGCATACTTATGCATCTGTGTTTGTGTAAATGCCCGTGTGTATGTGTGTGTGTGTGTGTGTGTGTGTGTGTGTGTGTGTGGTGACAGACCATGCTCCCTGTGGCTGTAATCTCTTGTGGATTAGACAGTGTTTTGCCAGGGTGTCAGTGGCCGTGCAGACCTCTCTGCTGTGTGCACATGCTACTGCTAATGGCCCTGCCATTGTCACTGCTGCAGCCACCACCCCAATACACCCCCACTACAGTCTGCTGACTGCACAGCCATCAACCCCCCACGCCTCTATCGACAACCTGTGACATTCCTCTGGACACTGACTGCTGGGCACTGTCTGCTAACACCACAACCATCAAACCCACACCTCTATTGTCAACCTGTGACATTCTACTACAACCCCCCCCCCACACACACACACACACACACACACACACACACACACACACACACACACTGCTATCAGGCATTGCAAATGTCCCCCCCACCCCCCACTATCACCGTAGACCAGGTCAGAAGAGAGTTGAAGAAGCTGAAACCAAAAGCTGCTGGGCCAGATGGCATCTGTGCAAGATTGCTTGCACAGTCACTCCAATATGAGTCTGCATCTAGGGAGGGTACAAACAATATGGAAAACATCATGCCTGGTACTGGTTTCCAAAAAGCCACACTCCAGGGAACTCAATGACTTTAGACCTGTTGCCCTGATCTCACACTTAATGAAGATCTTTGAATGACAGCTGCTCCATCTGCTAATACACCAGGTCCACCATGCACTTGACCCTCTACAGTTCGCCTACCAGGAGAAGGTGGGAGTGGAGGATGCCATTCTCTCTCTGCTACACAGGGTGCACTCTCACCTAGACAAAGGAGGTGAGTGTGAGAGTGTGCTGTGCTGTGCAGTGCTGTGAGAATCATGTTTTTTGATTTCTCCAGCACCTTCAACACAATCCAGCCCTTCCTTCTTAGAGACAAGTTACTGCAGATGAGAGTGGACCCGCACCTGGCAACTTGGATCACAGACCCCAGTTTGTTAGACTGGGGACCTCACATCTGAGACTGTTGTAAGCAGTACTGGTGCGCCACAGAGAACTGTTCTATCCCCTATACTATTCACTCTGTACACCTCTGGCTTCAGATACAACTTTCAAACATGCCACATGCAGACGATCTCTGACGACACTGCAATTGTGGGTGTTTTAGAGATGGACAGGAGGGGGAGCACAGGAGCCTTGTGGAGGACATGTTCTACCAGTCTGTCATGGTCAGTGTCCTTTTCTATGCTGTGGTGTGCCGGGGAGGCAGCACAAGGTTGAGGGATGCTGGACAACAGGATTATGTTCAGTGGCAGACTGACAGGCTGAGAAGAATCTTTGTCCCACAATCCATACAGCTCTACAATGCCACACAGAGGAGGTGTAAGATAGACTGGTCTGCTATAGACGTATCTATCCACCTATCCATCTATTTATCTATCCATCCATCCCTCTATCCATCCATCCATCCATCCATCCACCTATCTATCTATAGTGCTGCTGCTAAGTTTACATACCCTGACAAAATGTTTTGTTTCTTGGCTATTTCTCAGAGAAAATGAATGATAACACAAATAGTGGCAATAGTAGATAGTTGTTGGCCATAGCCATTTATTGTGAAACATCTGTGTTTACTCTTTTTAAACCACAATGACAACAGAAACTATCCAAATAACCCTGATCAAAAGTTTACATACCCCAGTTCCTAATACTGTGTATTACCCCCTATAACATCAATAACAACGTCAAGTCTTTTGTGGAAGTTGTCAATGAGTCTCTTTATCTATTCAGATGGTAAAGCTGCCCATTCTTCTTGGCAAAAAGCTTCCAGTTCTTGTAAATTCTTGGGCTGTCTTGCATGAACAGCACATTTCAGGTCTCCCCAGAGTGGCTCAATAATATTGAGGTCAGGAGACTGAGATGGCCATTCCAGGACCTTCACTTTATGTTGTTGTAGCCACTGACAGGTTGATTTGGCCTTATGTTGGAGATCATCGTCATCCTGGAATGTCCAAGTACATCCCATGCGCAGCCTCCGGGCTGAGGAGTGTAGATTTTCCTCCACTATTTTTTGATAACTGGTGGCATTGATCTTGCCATCAACTCTGACCAAATTTCCCGTGCCTTTGTAGCTCACACATCCCCAAAACATCAGGGATCCACCACTGTGTTTCACTGTTGGAATGGTGTACTTTCCATCATAGGCCTTGTTGATGCCTGGCTAAACATAGCGTGTATGGTTTTGCCCAAAAAGTTACATTTTGGTTTCATCACTCCGCATTACTTTCTCCCAGAAGGTTTGGGGTTTATCTCTGTGCAGTGTAGCATATTTGAGGCGGGATCCTGTGTGGCATTTGCGTAAAAGTGTCTCTCTTCTGGCAACTTTACCATGCAGCCCATTTTTCTTCAAGTGCCTTCTTACAGTACTGTTTGAGACATCCACATGACATTGTTTGAGGGAGAGTTGAATTTCACCTGATGTTATTTGAGCTTTTTCTTCGCACCCAAACAATTTTTCTTGCAGTTGTGAGGGAAATTTTGCTTGGTCTACCAGACGTGGTTTGATGTCTACATTTCCTCTTACTTTCCATTTCGTAATTAATGTCTGAACAGTGCTGAATGCAATTATCAACTGTTTGGCAATTTTCTTATATCCCTTCCCTGATTTGTACAGTTGTACTACCTTTTCCCGCAGATCTTTTGGCAATTCCTTTGCTTTTCCCATGATTCTGCATCCAAGACATCAGCACAGCACCGCATGAGGGATACAAGGGTTTCTCAGGAGTTCAGCAATTCACTGACTTTTATACACACCCACTAATTACAAGCTAACAGATCACAGGTGAAGATAGTTACCTTTAATAGCCATTCAATCCCATTTGTGTCAAGTTGTGTGCAGGTTATCAGGCCAAATTACAAGGGTGTGTAAACTTTTGATCAGGGTTATTTGGAAAGTTTCTGTTGTCATTGTGGTTTAAAAAGAGTAAACGAAGAGGTTTCACAATAAATGGCTATGGCCAACCACTATCCAAGAGTGAAATTAAACTCTAATTAAAATTGTATTATCATTAATTTTCTCTGAGAAATAGCCAAGAAAAAAAAATTCGTCAGGGTATGTAAACTTATGAGTAGCACTGTATCTATCTATCTATCTATCTATCTATCTATCTATCTATCTATCTATCTATCTATCTATCTATCTATCTGTCTGTCTGTCTGTCTGTCTATCTCTCTCTCTCTCTCCCCTGATTGTCTGTCCAAGTTGGACCTTGGGGCCTGAGGATGAGGAGGCTGACCTCGCTAGTCTTATTCGTCTGGTATTTTGGGCCTCAGACCCGCAGCCCTCAAATTCCAGATGACACAGCAGCAAACAGAGAGCGGATGGAGATGAGAAAACCATGGGAGAAGAGACTGGCACAGGGATACTGCTACTCTCACTACACACTAATCGCCTATGGTGCCAAATCACAGTGCTACTCTCACTACACACTAATCACCTAGGGTGCTGAATCACAGTGCTACTCTCACTACACACTAATCGCCTATGGTGCCAAATCACAGTGCTACTCTCACTACACACTAATCACCTAGGGTGCTGAATCTCAGTGCTACTCTCACTACACACTGATCGCCTATGGTGCCAAATCACAGTGCTACTCTCACTACACACTAATCACCTAGGGTGCTGAATCACAGTGCTACTCCCACTACACACTAATCGCTTAGGGTGCCAATTCACAGTGCTTTTTTGTCTTCCTCAGTTTTCCAGCTGTATTTCTAGAAAAGAGGGGGCAAAACTCAAATCTGGCTTAGGGCAGCAAAAACCTAGAGCCGGGCCAGCTCGACCCAGACAGAGCTAGAGCCAGACAGTGTGAACTGCCTGCAGGGAATGTGTTGTTGTTTGGGTCCAGTGTTAACAAGCACGTCATAATCACATGGATTTATTATTTTGCTGTGTTTTTTTATGAGTGCTGTTTGTTTCAAGTGCTGCATGTGGACTACTGATGTGCCCGCAACATAAAATACACACATATCATATCATTATGATTGGTGGGACAGCCAGAAGACAAAGAAGATAAACTCTGTTACTGCATTAGTAGCTATGTTGTTACTGCTGTGGTCAATGCTGATACTGTACAATACAATGCTATACAATATACTATACAATGCAGACGTTAAAAAAATGACTGCTTAGACATTCTATGAATGAATGAAACTGAAAAATGGAAGCTTTTTAGCTATTAATGATGCCTGCTTCAGAAGGCTTTACCGCTCTCTAGTGGACATTTAGTGAAGTACTGCATTTTACATTTTAAAGGACTTTACATGCCTGGGTTTTGTAGGCTACAAGTGTCTGTAAATCATTGGACTGTCATTTGTCACTGGTAATTCCTTTGAATTGCCTAGGTATTTATTGGTTAGTTACTTCATATTTACCAGAATGGAAACTTTTTTGAGCTCTACCAAACTGATTGTATGAAATCTCATACACTGTGAATAACCATTAGTTTTGAGTTGCAATTTTTCTCAGATTGCTTTGTTATGGTTGGTATCTTTGTAATGATTCCAACATTATCAGGTTGCAGTCTGACAGCCATACACAGGATAAAGACCAGAGTGAACGTTACAGACGCTTCCTTTCACAGTTACTCACCTGACAAACCCCACAGATTCACATGTTCGTACAGAAATTCGCCCAGGTATGGCACTCTGTTTATCTTTTAATATCAGGTGTCTCATAGTTGTGTTTCAGATTTGTAATTTCTATTGCAGAAATGCAAAATACACATAGACGTAGAGACAGATGCATAATATCTCCTGACCACCCCATCTGATAATGTACAGCTCATAGCTTTCTCTGTACATAAGTCAACAGAATCTGTTTTATAAAAACTGTCGCACATATTCAAGTTGCTGTATCATCCAGCCTCTGTCGTTTGCCAGAGTGGATGATTAGTTTCTTGATGGCGTATATTTCTTTTAAAAATAGCTCTCAGCTCGTCCGTGGCAGCTGTAACTGGATACACACACCCCTCAGCTCTTGCACACACTGCGTCGCAGCCCACAATGTCTGCCGATCTGTGCTCCGTAGATTTTGAGATACATGGACATGTTCAAGGTAGGCTGTGTGGTGAGGCTTTGATCTGTAGTACTTGTCAACTTTACAGACTGTAGTTTGCAAATGGCAGCCAGATTTTCCATACCTCTGCATTTAACATGCCTCAACATGCCACAGTAAGCAAGCAGCTTAGTAACTGTGTAACCTGTTGCTGTTATATTGTGACCATATGCATTTAAACATTAGTCTAATGTCAGTGTAATATGCATAAATGTACAAACATGCATTGCATACATAATTATAATAAAGTCTTCTTTATGTTCAGAATACCAGTACTGGTTTCAGTGGCTTGATTGTTTATTATTGTTTTGTTTACATGCTTTGTATTCTCCATAAGTCATTCGATTTTAAAGGGTATGTTTTCTTGTTCGTTATGATAATACTATTGTTGCATCAGCAGCAAGATGACTTCTGTGTTAATGTGATTATTGCAGTGGTTGATCATTGGCTAAAATGATTTATGTTTTTATCAGGTGTTTGTTTCCGAATGGTAAGTTTGCTACTGGCGTACCATACTGTTAATGAGCATTTTCAATTATATTGGGTTCAAATACAGTAGGATATGGAATATGAACTACTCTCTGTCTCTCTCTCTCTCTGTTTGTTTGTGTGTGTGTGTGTGTGTGTGTGTCTGTCTGTCTGTGTGTGTGTGTGTGTGTGTGTGTGTGTGTGTGTGTGTGTGTGTGTGTGTGTGTGTCTACAGTACACAGAGAAGGAGGGCCTGAGCTTGGGTTGTGTGGGCTGGGTGAAGAACACCAATAAAGGGACAGTGGTGGGCCAGGTACAGGGGCCCAGAGACAAGGTCAAAGAGATGTGAGTCTCTTCACCTTCTCTAATGCAACTGAATCCCAATGTCTTTCCTAACCCTGAGCCCTTAACTGCCATGACTCAGCTGATCATAAAGCTAATTCATGCCTGTTAAAGGAGAAATCTGGTGTAGATCAATCCATAGTCCTGTTGTTCGAGGAAACTGTGTCTGTCTGTTGGAAAAATTAGCCAGTCATGAAGCTGGTTCATCTGTTAAGTTGTTGACGGTGCAGGAGCTAAATGAAAGGTCCAGAGTCAGTCAACCCATATCTCTGCTGACTGCTGCCAGTAGGTACAGTTTCAACAACAAATTTCCTTGCCCTCGTCAGTTAGTGTTGGCTGCTATTCAGTTTACCTTGTGCCAAACACTCTTTTGATCTTATTCCTACTGACAGCACTTGGTGACCGTGAACAACAGGGCTATGGGTTGATTAACTCCGGAATATTGCTTTAAAGGCTTGTTTAAATATTTTTATACACACGTTTGTTTTTGTTTTTTTATCCCTTTGGGTACTTCATTTACACGTCAATGGAGTTTTAGCTACCTCAAACTCCCTCCAATGTGGAGATTATTCATACCGCTGGATTCTGTGGATATGTGTAAACACAATTAAAAATAAAAAAACTGATAAAAAATATCCATGTATAAAAAAATATCTAGATACGTGTAAACAAGCCTTAGGGGTGACATTGGGATTCAGCCAGTTAATATGTAAACAAACAGTGTCTTACGGTGTTTAGAGTCCAGTTCCCATCCCAGTCTGATGCAGTACATAATTCCTCATCATCATAATCAAGTAAAGCCTGTAAGGCCTCTTAATCAGCTCATAATCACCTGCACACTAATTACTAATTATGTGAAAGAGGAAAGTTGTGTAAAGCTGTGATGTATATTTTTGATGATGCACAAGATAAACTTCCTAATCTTTAATCCATAAATATGTATAAGAGATTTTCATTAATTCACCTGAAGCAACATGCCTAATGTGTCTTTTTCCAAATAGTATGTGTATATTACCTCAGCACTGAGGTAGAGTTCAGGCATAGGTAAGATTGTAGAGGACCTTAGTGCAATTTAGTTTAGAGCTTAGCTTGACTTCACACACACTCCACATAACACGGCTCTGGAAATCAGTCTAATGTATTCTTAACCATGTGTTATCCAAATTATTCAATAGATAGATAGACAGATACCTTTATTATCCCATAGAATATTCTGGTGTCCTTAAGCTTCCACTACATGGCATACACATGACATACATACATTATAAAAATACAGAGAAAACAATCCTATTATGTGTGCCATTTATGGTACTAGGTTGTTTGGTGTGGAAGTAGTGTGGAGTGTGCAGGAGGATGCGATGATAACCCTAGTGCAAAAGTGTCGGTACAAGTACATTTGCAGTGCAGATCTGTTCCAGGCAGAGTATAAGTATAATATAAGTCAGTTAAGAAACAGTGTCTTAGTTCAGTCCTTGATATATAGAAAAGAGTAAAAACTAAAAAAGATAGGATGGGGGGGGGGGGGGGGGGCAGACCAATCTATCTCACACCTCCTCTGTGTGGCGTTGTGGAGCTGTATGGCCCGTGGGACAAAAGATCTTCACAGCCTGTCAGCAGCTGAACATACTCCTCTGTCTGGAAAGTGTGTTGTGCAGGGGGTGATGGTCATTGTCCAGTATAGATATCAACCTCCTCAGGGTCCTATTTTCTGCCACTGATGTCAGTGACTCCAGTTTCATGCTAACAACAGAGCCAGCTTTTCTCACCAGCCTGACAGACTGCTAGTACATTAGGAGAGTTTGCTGCATATGTTGAAGGACCCCAACCTTCTGAGGAAATAAAGCCTCCTCTGCCCCTTCTTGCAGACTGTGTCAGTGTTAGCAGACCAGTCCAGTTTCTTGTCAAGATGTAGTCCAAGGTATTTGTATGCACTGACCATCTCTACATTCACGCTGGAGACAGGCAGTATTGGGGGGACTGACCCCCTGAAGTCCACCACCATTTCTTTGGTTTTGGTGGAGTTCAACTGTAGATTATTTGTTTTACACCATCCCACAAAGTCCCCCACAAGGCTCCTGTACTCTCCCTCCTGTCCATCTGTACACCCCACAATTGCAGTGTCATCAGAGAACGTCTGCATGTGGCATGTCTGAGAGTTGTATCTGAAGTCAGAGGTGTTCAGAGTGAACAATACAGGGGACAGAACAGTTCCCTTTGGTGCACCATTACTGCTTACAAGTCTCAGGTGTGAGGTTCCCCAGTTTAACAAACTGGGTCTTTGTGCAAGGTAGTCTGTGATCCAGGTTACCAGGTGCAGTCCACTCACATCTGCAGTAGTTTGTCTCTAAGGGCTGGATGGTGTTAAAGGCGCTGGTGTAATCAAAGAACATGATTTTCACAGCACTCTCAGTATTTGGGCTACAGTGATCACTGCACTGAGCAGGTTTAATTCTCACAAGGGAGAGTGTGATTTCACTGTAAACCAGCAGGTGGCAGTCTTTCATATCCTTTGGTAGAGCTGGCAGCATCATCTCCAGCTCTATCCTCTGTCCATAATACATGCTCTACACACCTCTCGACACATCAGATAGGTAAATGTTAAAAAGATGGAAGGATCTTCCCACCCCTATTTAAACCAGACCTACAGCCATATGCCTGAGTTAAGTGACATATACCTGACTTAAACCTGACATGACCTAAATGTCTTTGCACCTTTTAGCGGAAATTTCTAGAGAAAAAAATCCTCTGTAAGAGAAAAAGTCCTCAGTACTGCTTAAGTTTTATTGAGAGACTGGCTGTAAGTCTCTGTACTTATTCAGGTCGTGCTGACTCTAGACTGTAGGTCCTAGACTGTATTGTCATCATGAGGTCTGGCGTCACAGTGCTTCTGCCTGGGATGTTGAATCATCCTCTCTGTCTCCCCTGACTGAAGATTGATTTTTATTGCACTCTTCTCTGGGTAATGCATCAGGTCGCTGCCGCAGCAATGCCAAAACTGCTCATATTTACCCTTAGAGTGTGTGTGTTTCAGATGAGATTGTTTCGGCTGGGTGATCTATGAGAAGTGTGTGTGTGTGTGTATTGTGTGTGTCTTGCTCTCACCCACGTCCCCTGGGTAGACTACATCTCGCCCACAGATGTGATGAGGTCATTGGGGTGGGGGCGGCTCCATGGATGACAGTAGAGCTGCTGCTGTTTGATTTAAGCTCTGGAGCTTCCATCAGTCCACAGACAGGAAGAGGGGGGCTGAGGATCTATTCTGAGCCAGACCACAGAACGGAGAGAGGGGTGTGCAAACTACGCACAAGTGGCTGTGCCAGGGGATGCATGGGACTTAAAGAGCAACTTGGAAGATAAAGTTGGTTAGTTACACAGTTGCTCAAAAATGAATATAGGAATAATTTAAGAATGATTTCATATGATTGGCGAGACCACTTTAAACAGACAGGAGTCCTCATGGACCCAAGTTCAAGTCCCACCTGCAGTCCTTCTCAAATCCTACCCTATCCCTCTCTTCCACACACCTCCTGTCCATCATCACTGTTATATCACAATAAAGCCAAAAATATATGAATAAAAATTGGGTGTGAATACTCAGGGTGTGTCTGCAGGTGGTTTTCTGCAAATGAAGGTTAATGAAAGTTAAACAGTGTTTGTCTATGCAACTGTGAGATAAGCAAATATGCGTTACTCATGCAAAATAGGGCAGCAGGTCTTACATTTGCATGGCTAGAATGTTTTTACAGTTTTAAATTAACCCGAACCCCCAATGTTTACACTCCCAGACAACAGGTTTCCTAAAACCACTTGTGTGCTTTCGGTGTTGTAATACTGTACAGTTGCAATGCAAAACATAGGTATCTCATTGTTGGTCAATGGCATTTAAAAAGTATTGCAATGAAGTAATTAAAGTATTAAAGTAAGTGCAATTATATACACACATATTAAATAAATAACAAGAGAGGTGCTCATGAATACAATTTGCTTTTTCAAATGCTTCATTGTGGCTTAGTTTGACTTTATCTGTGTGTGCTAGTTCCTCTCTTGCGTACATATGATTTATGAGATATACGAAAGTAAATAACTTTCATGCCATTTACAGCAGTAGTACATAGCCGCCAATGTGCCGTGTTCATTTTGGGTAGCGATGTATTGTACTTGCTCTTGCCAGGTCCCACAAACCCCATATGAAGTGCAGATGTTATGGATCCAGTCTCAGTTGTTAATATGCATTTGTTTTCTACCCCGCCTTGCCTCGTACTATGAACCTCACAGTATGCAAAGTATGTCTGTGCTTGAATCTCCATATGGGGTTGATTTTGGCTTTTCTGGTTGGCTTAGGAGCTGTAATACTCTACTACACTCAGGAGAAAATATAGAAAGGGGCGTGTGCTCGTGAAAATGTTCTAGATTAGATTTATTGCCGCTCTCTGAGCAAAGGCCCTCAGCCACACAGAGTAAAGGCCCTCAGCCACATGGAATAACCAGCCAGAGGAGAGTCTATGGTCGCCATGGTGACGCTGATGATATTCCAATCCTGTAAGGACACCATGGAAAACAACTGATGTGTTGACCAGTGAGTTTCTAGCAAACACTGATGAACTGTCACGTTATTGGGCATTATACTATTGGGTGTAATAGCAAAATGACCAGGACTGTGTCGAAAGATTGCATCAGTGCTGTCTAGAACTCACCCCAGATCTGGACATTAGTGTGTTTAACACACATTCCAACATTTGAGTAGCAGAATCCGAGAGATTTTTTTTACGGGGGGACAGGGAACGATGGGAAGCACATTAATTTGAATGATTTTTGGGCTATGTAAATCACGGGGGAAATGACAAAACAAGCGGGAGATGGGTCTGAAATACGGGGGAGACCTGGAAAAAATGGAGGGTTGGCAGCTACGGTCTTTAACATACTTTCTCTGGCTAACAGTTAGTGATCTATGTACTGGTACTCCTTATTGACTTTGGTTGGGGCTGGCAGCGACTTTGGCATTTGTGAATAATTAGCATTTAAATGTGTTTTATTAGTTCACAAGGTTATCATAGCTAATAATAATAATAAATAACTTAGATTTATATAGCGCCGCTTCACATAGGGGTAGGACTAAGGAAGGGGGGGGCAGGAATTCAGAGACCAAAGGCCTCAGTAAATAGTTATGTTTTGAGATGCTTTTTGAAGGACACAAGTGTGGGGGGATGGCGTATGTGGAGAAGTAGACTGTTCCAAAGGGTGGGGGCAGCAACAGAGAAAGCTCTATCACCAAAGGTCCGTATCCTGGTGCAGGGGATGGCCAGCTGGTCCTTGTCAGAGGACTGCAAACCTTGGGTGACCTTGGTTGAGAGTAGCGCTGGAGGAGATCTGAGAGGTAGACCTGCTGGGGAGCAAGGCCATGGAGTGATTTGTAGGTGAGTAGTAGGATTTTGCATGAGATGCACGATTTAACAGGGAGCCAGTGAAGTTGCTTGAGCGTGGGGGTAATGTGCTGCCATGGCTTAGTACGTGTTAGGACCCTGGCAGCTGGCATATCCTGCCTTACTGGGCAGACCATAAAGTACACCACTGCAGTAGTCCAGACGGGAGGGAATGAATGCATGGATGAGTCACAGAGTCAGAGAGTGATGGCCTGGAGTCTGGAGATGTTTTTGGGGTGAAAGAACACAGACTTGGTGGTGGTTTTGATATGAGCCTGAAGTGAGAATTTGGAGTCCAGGACAACACCTAAGTTACGTACTTCTGGGGATGGCCTGATGGAATTGACACTTAGTGTCATTTTTATGTTTGGCTGACATTCTTCTCTCGTATGCAGAACTTTAACTTGGCTGTTGTAGATGTCTGTGTACAGTGGTGATGCGCCTGGAGCTGATGCGGTTCTTCATAATTTACATGATTTCATGTGAAGTAGTTGTAGTGGAAGTAGTGTCATTAACAGTGCCTGGAGGACAGCCAAAGCAGAGCTGATTGGGAATTCAAGTAACTGATGTCTGGGAGGAGTTTGCATTGCTCAGGGTATGCTAAAAGCTAGCTAGCTACAATTTACATGTTACACTTTATTTAGCAAGCTATGAGTTATTTGCTGTCATGATAACTATATTATATTGTGTTACTGCACACAATAGTGCAGAACATAAACAGCTACATATGGTTCTCTTATCTGAACAGGTAGTTAACACACACACACACACACACACACACACACACAAACAGTGCAGGAGCACCCATCATTCACCACAGATCAGTATATGATTTCTAAGAATGGTCCTCCTCTCTCTGTCTATGAAAAGCCTGCAGTGGCATCTGCATTGCTTGTCAGTGGTAGTGCAGCTATGAGAGCTGATTTTTGAGTTTTCTGGGTTTGCAGTCTCTCTTGTGCACTGAGCACTGAGGCGACCTGCTACCCACACCACTCTATTTTAGCAACACTGCCACACTCCCAGGAGCACTGTGACCCACATCACACACACACACACACACACATACACACGTATCACAGCAGCCTGAGGTGAAGGAGTATGAGGAGAGGAAAGGAGAAGAGAGTGTGTGTGTGTGATTTTGTATATACAAGCCTAGTGATAGGCTGAGAAAATGAGAGAAGGAGAAAACAGAAAGTGTGTGTGTGTGAGAGAGACAGCCTGGCCACAGATTTAATGTCTGACTGAATACATCACTGGTTTATAAGTGATGTGAGAAGAAATGGATGGAGGACTGAGGCTAGAAAAGAAAACACCTGAAGCAAGGAGAGAGGCTGACGAGTGGGCAGAGTGTGTGTGTGTGCGTGTGTGTGTGTGTGTTTGTGTTTGAATGCAGTGTGTGTATGTGTGTGTGTGTGTATCTATGTATTTGTGTATGTATGTGTGGTTAGCCTGTTGGACTCCTGTCTTTGTGGCGCAGATGGCCTGGAGTCTGGTCTGTAATCCCTCTAAGCCATGTTCTAAGTGTGTGTGTGTGTGTGTGTGTGTATGCGTCTGCATAATGTATGTGTGTCATCACCATCTACACTCTGTGCACTGCATGCCTACTACACACAGCTGTCATGCTGCTGCAGTGATTGCCCTCCGTATTAGAGGAACTTGTGTGTCTCCCAGTGATCTATGATACCCTCACTATGGGGTGTTTGTCATGCTGTGATCTCAATTCTGTTGGCTTTGGTATGGATGGCATTGATTGACCGCCTTCAGATCAGGAGTCGTAGTGGAGTGTGCTTCAGTTTGAGGGGTGTAGCCAAAGGATTTTCTTGTTCGTATTGATGCTCCCACAGGTTTATTTTGTGTACCGTTTTTCTATAAATGGTGCCGTAGTGATTGCATTGCCAGGCCTCTGCCCCCACACTGTATCCTTACACTCTCTCTCTCTCTCTCCACACACACACACACACACACCACACTCTCAAATAGACACTCACACAAACACATATACAACACATACACAGCTCCCTTTGATAACGTTCCCGCTGCTACGATGAGAGAGTAGGTGGGTGGGAATTGTGTGGGTGTTTACACTTGTGCATGAAACTTGGACAAATCAGTGCCCAGCCCAGTCCCTACACATACATGCACATGCACATACTTACAGTAATGGATGTACACACTGTTCCGTGCACAGATACACACTCACACACACTCACTCGGATGCACTGGTACAGAAACACACACACACACACACACTAGCACACACAAATTTCTCTTCAGTAAATGGATATGCTAACAAGGAGATTACGGACACATACTCTCATACTGAAAGCCTGTCTCTCCTTTTTCTCTCACTCACCTACTCACTCAATCACACTCTCTCTCTCACACACACACACACACACACACACACACACACACACTCTCTCTCTCACACACACACACACACCACACACACACACACACACACACACACACACACAGTCTCTCTTCTCATGTGTTTATCCAATCAGTTTGCAGTCATGTGCTTTCAAATTGGGCTAACTTGGTTACGCATCCTTTCTCTACAAAGTCCAGTCTGGGCATGAGTAATATTTCTGATCTTAAGGCTAAGAGAAAGAATCTGCTTTAGCACATTTCACCATTTCAGAACTGAAACAGCCTGCAAGAGTGCATGCTTTATTTACTGTATGCGTACTGTGTGAGAATTGGGATGTTTATTTATGAAGAGATTATTCTTTCCACCACTTCTGACCACCACTTCATTTACAAGATGAAAATGAAAAGGGGATTAACACGCCTTTGCAGTTTTGTGTGACTTATCACTAAGCCCCTAAATTGTTGGTAAATCTGCGTTGTTGGGCCCTGGAGCTACCCGACCCTACCGCACACCGTGGACTGATGGGCAGTAGATGGAGACGTTGGTCTCTCTTGGCACAGCCCTCATCTTCCTGTGCCTCCTCCCTTTTTGTTTGACTTTTTTTTCACCACCGCCCCTACACACACACACACACACACACACACACAAACACACACACGCAGAAGCACACTGTGTGTGTCTGTGTGCCTGTGCGTGTGTGTGTTTGTGTGCTTGTGCATGTGTGCGTATGCGTGTGTGTGTGCTTGTGTGTGTGTGTGTGTGTGTGTGTGTGTGTGTGTGTGTGTGTGTGTGTTTGGCTGAGCTGATCCTCAGAGGTTGCGTTAATCTACGGGCAGCCGTGGCCGCAATCGTCCCGGCGTACAGCCTTGCTGGCTCATAGGCGCAGGCCCAGGAGTCGGCTCAGGGCCCAGTTGACCTAAATGCCGCTGAGAGCTGGGGTGTGACCCTGGTAACCCCCAACTCCAACCCCACCCCCACCCGCTACACCACCAGAGGTCAGAGGCAGGGTGGCAGCAATGTGGCTCTTGCCTGCCTGCCTCCAGCTGCCTGTCACGTGATGATGCTCTGTGACAGATTTGATAACAAACACTGCTGAGCATCCAGCTGCAGGAGTTAAAGGGACACTGTCCTCTCTAAGAACTGGGCATGTCAGCGCAAACGCTCTCATGAGCCACAGATATACCAGTGTGTGTACCTTGGTCCTTACTCATTTACCCTTCTACAGGATTTTGCTTATATTTAGGCTATTTATTTATCCTTTGTTTAACCAGGATCTGATCTGCAGCTTGCTTTAATAATAAATATGAACATTATAACATTTGAAAGAAATTATGTAAACATATATTGCACTGGCTGATCATTTGATAACTAATAGAATGAATCAGTGATTTTGGTGGTTTGATGTGCGGTTTATTTTATACAATATAGAATTTTGCGTTATATAACAAATTCACTTCTGTCATCCTGATGTTTTTTTGTTTGTTTCTCCTTACATAGTTTCTACCCCAAAATAAACCTATTTGAACTAGTGCTAACCCTGCAGGATAGCCATCTGTTTTAGAAAGCCAGCATTCATTCTGGCCATCTGGGAGTCCTTGTTTGGACAGTATGGGCTGTTGCAAACGAAATGTTAAATTCTTAGGAGAAAAACCACTTCAGGATGTCTACAACTGGTTCATTTGAGGGATGCTAATTTTGGAGATGGAATGTGAGTTCCCAGATTTTTTTTTTTTTTTTTTTTAGAGCTCCGGCTTTTACTCAATTTGAGAGTTTTGACGATGTCTGATGGCTTCAAATCAGCCTGTAATGCCTTGCTTGCATATTTGTCTAGGTTAAATCAGTAAAACAGTGTAAATGGTAAAGATCCTAAAAATTAACAGAGTATTTTGAAATAAGGCAAATTGTGTCTACTATACAATGCAGCCTTTGTGTTCACATACAGATAAAAAAACAGAACATGAAGCTTGTTAACATATCCTGTCAGTTCTCAGATCTTACTGGTTGAAGAAATTGTACAAGTTACACTTTCCATCATGATAAAAACTCTCAATCTAGTAACAACTCCCCAAAGCTCTTTATAATTACATTGTGAAATGTAGTAATCATTCATTATCACTGTATCAAAGGCTCCCTAATGAAGGTGTCTATATTGTAGACTGAGACTCATTAGCAGTTAAACACTGAACATGAAAATAGACATTACTCACTCTGACAGGAGAAAAAAAAAATCCAAAGTAAGTGATGAATGTGTAGTGTCCCTATTGGATTCTGGGTAATGTAGTCCATGATTAAGCAACTCAAGTGACTTCTCCCCACAGGAAGGTTTGGCTGAGTAAGGAGGGAAGTCCCAGCAGTCGTATCACCCGCGCTGTCTTCACCAACGAGAAGAGCATCTCTCACCTGGAGATGTCTGGCTTTGGCACACGCTTCTAAGAAGAACACCCTATGAAATAACCACATCATAAAACATTGCAACTCCCAAAAACTGATCATAACCGTACACATTATTGATGTCTACAGTCCAGAAACAAAAATGGGATTTTTGTGTTAAATGATTTCATACTCCCTGATGGCTGCATTCTCTTAAACATGTGTAGATGTTCAGAGGAATGACCAATTTTGATTCTGTTTTACACTGTAATGTCATCTCTGATCAAAGGGTCAATAAAGTTCTCATAAGCTTGCGTGTGAGTTTTGGTTTGTGCTTCGCTGTTTTCTACCAGTATATCACTTTGTCCCAAAATGAAGAATCTGGCTTTTCACAAATGCCAGGTATAAACTCAGTGGGCTCTCACTTTTGGTCACTTTTCATAGAATGACTATGAAATCTTCCTTGGTAGGAGCAAACGTGTCAAAAAACTTCAAAATAAGTGATTAGAATGTGGCACCCCTAAATATTCTCTTGTTGCAGCTGTTCTGGGTAATGTAGTCCATGATGAAGCATTTGACTTCTCTTCACAGGAAGACCTGGCTGAGTACTAAAGGAAGCCCAAGTAGCCGCATCACCCGTGCTGACTTTACCAACGAGAGGGACATCCCCCAGCTGGAGCTGTCTGGCTTCAAAACACGCCCTTCAAAACTTCAACACTTTTGGAAACAATAAAAGCTTTGGGCACTGGTCTTCACTGTTTCACTTGATCAAGAAAGATTATTTTATATAGATATTCAGATAAATGAATGTGCTGAACATTCTGATTTTCAATGTCTCAATGCGTAGATATACAAACAAGTTCACATAGTTTTCTTTTATCATTAATTCAGTCAGTATCAGTAAAAAAGTGAGAAGTCATTAAAGTTCTGAGAAAAAAAATGGATTCCTGGGAGTTGTAGTTTGTGTCCAGCTGTATGTCTCTGCATTACTTTTCTCATGATGAAGGACTGTGTTCTGCTGTGATGCTCTTGGCTCCTCACAGGCAGCAGATGTAGATTCAGTGAGACTTGTATGCCTGCGGACAGACTCAAGATGGATCCCAGATTTGTCCACCACTCCTTCAGCTTCCAGCACTACCGTTTCCATGGTATCCACTCCACACTCCAGGAAAGCAAACAGGAGGTAGTAGAAAATGACCAATTTGTTTCCTCTTCTCAAAAAAAAAGTCAAGAATGCTGTTAAATCATCTGTGTGTGTGTGTGTAAAGATTACCCAGTCTTCTGTTTCACACATCATATAATACATTATCATAATCCTTCCACCCAACCCCCACACCACATCCATTGTTCCTCCTCATCCCAATAGCACTGCATAGTGCATACACTATGTTTGTCCTGTAACATCCTATGAGTTGTGGATGACATGAGGTCCACCACACTTCGTTGTGAGCCTACAGAAATTTAAATTGTCGTTTTTATTATTACCTTTTCCAAGGAGGTTATGTTTTCATCTGCGTTTGTCTGTTTGTCTGTCTGTCTCTTTATCTGTCTATGAGCTTGATAAGTCAAAAAGTACTGCATGGATTCAGATGAAATTTTCAGGCAACATGGGTATTAGGTCAAGGAAACAGATGAATACATTTTGGTGGTGATCTGTAACACCGTCTGGAATGTATACTGGGTCAGTGACCCTATATTGCCTTGGTGGAACTCCATGCTCTCCGAGTGCTTTTCTAGTTGCTGTCACTGTGACCATCTTACGTCTTTGATCCCAATGACACTAGTAAAAACTAACGCAAGATTTGTGTTTGGACCTTGCTGTTTGGACCCCAACCATTGCTCCCCCTGAGCTTCACCTACCCTACCCTCACTCTCATGGGACATGGGAATACTGTGTCTCACAACCTCTGAGCCTTGGCAGCATCCATCCCACCACTCTGGCTTCACACAGCATCACTTCCACTTCCTGGGGCAGTTGGAGGTCAGGTGACCTCAGAGCCGTCTGCTTAACTCCTCCCAGCCCCAGAAGGCAGTGGGGTAAATCTGCGTGTTGGCACGACGCAATCCGCTTAGCTGCCAGAGAGAGAGAGAGAGAACGAGAGATGTGATTAGTGCTCCGGCTTAAGGTCTCTGGAGTGGAAGCAGCTGCAGTAGGAGGGCGGGAGAGAATGCAACGCAATGGTGATAACAGCCCAGCAGCAAGACTGAGGTGGTACTACCTCACCTCACACAAGTGCATGAAGACGAAGGTCACCTGAGCACAGACTTAGCAAACTGATAAACTTCACAACACACCAGCTCAGCTGGAGTCTGTGTGGTTCTGTAAAGGCCACCTGTTGTCATGTCATAAGTCTGTCCAAAAAGAAGACCAGTTGCCAACAACTTAGTACTCATGACTACCATGACCTGGATGAATGAGGACCTTCACAGACATATCACCTGTTATTATGTAGCCCCACTCTGTGTGTGTTGTGTCTTTAGTTCTCTGAAGCTGTTTTTAATGGTTTTAACTTTAGCTGTTGTTCTCACTGAAGTCAATTCAAAAGCTTAGCTTCTTAGCTTCTTAGCATAGACTTTTTGAAATTCAAGAATGACCCCTTATTTTTTATTTGACTCCTTGAGGGTTGTTTGAGTGTGTGTGTGTGTGTGTGTCTGTGTCTGTGTGGGTGGATGGGGGGTTAGTAAAGAGGATCTTTGACCACAAGGACCTCATTAACACTTGAAATGACCTGCTTGACAGGTTGATCCCATTTTCTTACACCTCACAATGAGACTGAGGGAGCACTCGGGGCCGCAGTCACTGTCAGGTCCACACTGATGCTGAGGATGGCAAAGGCTAAAACGCATCCATCTGCAACATACTTTCAGTCTAATAAATAGCCAAGAAATATAACTTGACAGTGCGTTTACTGTCCCTTTGATTTAGGTCCACGCCGATGACTGACGCAAGACAGTTTGCACTAGAGTGCTGTAGAACCGACAGATCTGTCCAGAGTCCTCTAGAACCTTTGCTTCAGAGTTCTGACTCAAGACAGATTTGATCAGAGTGCTCTAGAACCTTTGCTTCTGACTCAAGACAAATCTGACCATAGTGCTCTAGAACCATATACAAGGAAATTGCCCAGTTCATTCGCCGTATCCTTTTTTCCATCAGCATCATAGTGGGTGAGAAGTTAACATACTTATTTATGTATGGACAATGGCAAACATTTCAAGCATGTGAAGATGCATTCAAGTAAGAATTTGTATATATTTGTATATATATATTGTAAACTGTTACATAAGAGAATTAACTTTGAACCTTAACAATCAAGCAATCAAACTATCAAATAAAGACAATTGGAATTAGACATAAGCAGTATGAGACAAATGAGAGAGAGGCTGGTAATGAATATTGTCCCGGGTGTGACTTGGCTGAATCTTTTATTTATTCTGAGCTCCAATAATAGTTAAGCATTAGGCATTAAGTGTTGCCAAGCAACACATTTTTCACTCTGCATCCAAGCCGACTAAAATGTGGGTGTAGAATTAAATGGATAACTGTTTCAAAAGCATCATCATAAGCAGAAGACAGGCTCCTGTAGTCTTTTGTCAAGCCAAAAGTATTTGCAGTGTATTTGACTACTAACTGGGCAGTGAGTTATATGTAAAGTCATAAATATATATATATATTGCCTTGATGTTTGTTTTACTGTGTGTGAGTATGGTGGTGATGGTGGTGGTGTGTCGGTGTGTGTGTGTGGGGGCGGCAGCGAGAGTTGGTCATGGCCCGTCTGTATCTGAATGAGAATGGGAGGGTGGTCCCCTCCCCTCTTCTTCACGCCTGAGCTGTGTTCCCATGCCACAGTAGTCCTCTCCCCCAGCTCAGGGCCACTCCGCTCAGCCCCACATAGGACAGACGAGGCCCTGCCTGAAGACCAGTGGCCGGAGCCCAATTGCACAGCAGGATTTATATCCTCTGTGAAGAAAAGGCCATATTATACACTGCCAACCATCCTCTGAGCGTAAAATGCCAGTGCTGTGGTTATGTAACGTTCACAAATCCCATTGACTGCATGGCGCCCACTGCCTGTGCCTCTCTGATGTGTTCTGTGTTCTCTCTCTCTTTCTTTCTTTTTTTCCTTTCTAAAACCAAGCGCTGGAGTTGCCATGCAATTGAGAAGCCCATCTTTTCAGTGGCCAAGAGGGCCCTACTATGACTACACATTAGGCCGCTGGATTGCATAGATAATGGTAAGTAATGATACCCTGACATGTTCAAAGGGATGTAATGCACAGCACACAGACTCATCCATCACAGGGATGGAAAGGGTAGCATGTCTTCAGTGTGTCTAGGCAACCGAGTGAATACATCAGTGCCTATGCAGACATGTTTGTTTGAGGCCTTATACATAGCGGAGTATTCATGAAAACATCCTGCATGTATTTTCTTCCTCTGTTTTTAAAAATAATTCCACCCACACAATGCTCAAAATGAACTGGGGAGGGCTGTCAAAATCACATCAAACAAATAGGTAGCCAAAGCGGTAGAAAAGCGGGACCATGACGTCACAATGCAAAAACTCAGTTCTCCCTGTCTACATGTTGTCACTGCAACTGGAGTTTTCAGAAATCCCCACTTTTCAAACGTAGCCAGTTTCAGTGGATGAATCCTCTGTTTATTTGTATCACGCTGCAGTTTATGTACTGATGTTGACGTTCATGGTTCAGTGTCGTAGGGAAGGATGCAGCTGGCCCACACTGATAAGAAATGTTTGATTGTGAAGTCAGAAAAAACAACAATCCATAGCAGTTTCCCCTTGAGTAGTGAGGATAAATGTTATCCCATGGGTCTTTCCTTCTCCGCTTTGTCCATTGTGCTGCCTATGTCATGCCTCAAAGGTCAAAGTTCATGTCTGCTTGCCATGCCAGAATTGTGATGTATTAAACATCTGCGTTTTGGTATATTGGAAACTCAGTTGCGCCATAGCTAGCAGTGTAGCCTAAAAGGGAATCCTGGGATAGCTGTGTTCAGTTCTGCTAGTTCTTACCTGTTCAGTAATGAGCGACATACAACAAGTAGTTGTCTAGTGTGTCTCAATTAAAGAATACACCACAAGAATGTGTGATGTATACCTCTGAATAGCAGTGCAATTCATTCTGCTTAGAAAATCACACCACCTCCCTTCTCAGAATATCTCCCTGAGACTCCAAATCTGCTCTTTGTCAGAAAAGGCTCTGGACACAGTTGGCAAACTGGTGATTTGTGTCGACTGAAAAGGCAGGTCATCACGTCTCAAGTGGCGCCAGAGCCTTTAAACTCCCAGCCAGGGTTTCCAGATGACACACACATGTAGATCTACGCCCCCACATGCACCTACCTCACTCACCCTGCACGTCCGCCTACCTGTCGAGTGCTTCTACAACACCTCAGAGTGATAGTATTCACCTGATACTGCCTGTGATCTCTGGACCACCGCCAAGCCTCAGGAGAATAGAGAGGAGGAAAGAGAGAGAGAGAAGAAGAAAAAAAGAGATAGATATTTAAAATGAGTGAATGTATGAGAGAGCATGTGAGAGAGAAAGCGAGAGAGAGTGAAAGGCAGTGAGCCCAGCTGAACTCGGTCCGCCTACTCCATTCAGCGAGAGATGCCGAGCGTCTGAAATCACGCATGGCATCACTTCCCCTCGACCCCCACCCTCTTCCTCCTCCTTCTCCTCCTCCTCCACCTCCTCTCATCGCCCAGTTCCACGGTAACAGTGAGAGGGACTGTTACCAGTGTCCATGGTAACCACTCGGAGCAGACTTTGTCTAAGGGGCTGAAGAGAACAAAGCCCACAGATGCCTTTTTCATTTGGCCCTGGCTGTCCCTGTGCCCAGCACAAAGAGGCCTTACAGTGCCTGCACACGGGAGATGGAGCTCTCGCATGGCCACTAGGACGCCCAAAGTCCTCCCCTCTTTCAGTCTATCCCTCTGAATCTCTCTCTCCCTCTCCCTCTGTATTTCTCTCTATCTCTCTTCTCTGTGTCTCTCTTTCTCTCACTGTTGAAGACCAGCCAGCCTCCACACCACTCTCTATGACGTGCCTTGTGTGAGAGAAAGAGATTTGAAAAGAAGACCGTATGGGGTGTTAAAGCAATGTCGCTAATTTCCCTTTACATTATTGTTATGTGGGGTCTGAATAAGGATGGATTTTGTTGTCATTCTACTGTCACACTTGTACTGAGAACTTGTGTTAGTTGTCCGCTAATCGTCTGATCACTTTTATTTTTTCACCACATAGAACAGTCTAATCTCCATGCATTCAAAGTGTACCCAAGCACAGCAATCATCAGTAGGAGCTCTGTCTATGCACTATGCGGTCACCTTTACACGCGTATTTGCATATACTGAGGCGGACCTGCCACCCACAACTCTTTACCTGGAGTACGTTCTCAAAGAGGGCTGTTGCTAAGCAACCTAAAGAGTTGTGCGAGAACTCTAACTCTCAACTGACAAGAGAGCCAATTCTCAGCCGTGCTGTTTCGCGGTGGTAGGTGGATGTCGGCATTGTCAAGAGAAGCTGTGTGGTATGAGAATGGGGACAAACAATTATCCTTGTTTGTGTTTTAATTGATTCACTTCAAACGAGGTGATTTTGTTGGTGGTACAGCAGCATGTATTGTTTAGGGAAAAATGCTATGCTGGGCTTTATTGAAATGTCCTTGTTTTTTTCAAACCCATGTTCGTCTGATAGTTCTCTCTGTATTATGTCTATTGTGTACTGTACATATCAGATGTAGACATTCAAATGTAATGGTTCTGTGGAGACTACACCCCAGTAAAAGCTATTTTTTTATCACTTCTCTCCCAATCCTCTTCAGCATTTTTGAAGGAAAAAGCCTCTTTGTCTCTACATATACCTTCAACTTTCATTGAAGTTTTGCTACTCTGAATGCCAGCAACAAGTTGACCTCACCTTTGCCAAAGGCTCTCGTCTCAAAACAAATATGGCCGCGCAGTGAGAAAACCGTAGTTTCTGGAGTCATTCTAAAGAGAGCCACTATATTTAACATGTGTGTTCTAATATGCATTAATATCCAAACATCAGTTCATGTAGTTCACAGCATAACTTAAATAACTGTTATGTCAAAAAGTAGGCTATACTGTAACAAGAGAGGT
Source organism: Tenualosa ilisha (assembly GCA_015244755.2). Lineage (NCBI taxonomy): Eukaryota > Metazoa > Chordata > Actinopteri > Clupeiformes > Clupeidae > Tenualosa > Tenualosa ilisha. The sequence continues at coordinate 1,225,306 of PYXC01002777.1, read as the reverse complement.
TTTGTCTTTAAAGATGGTTCAGAATCTTCAGAATCAGGGTCGGGTTTCGCGAAAGCATCTTAAGCCAAAGCAGTTAGTACCCTCTTAAGAACATCTAAGGTTCTCTGACAAAAACCATCATTGTTTGAGAACATCATAAAAATGCTCACATATTTACAAGTGATCCACAGATTAACAATATACGACCAATTTTGGGAAACACGAGGGAAAGCCAAACATACATTCTTAAGCTTGATCGTAAAGAACATGCGTAGGCGCATGATCCACCATTGTCATGAAACTGGGCCCAGGTCATGTGACAGGCGCTACCAAATAACCATCCTTACTGCATTTTTTCACAAACTCACGGTAACAAAAATACTGTGAGCAGTATAAGCCACTGAAATTGTTGCTGCATATTATCATTGAAGGTTAGTTAATGTCACAGATACTGAGTTTAAATGGCAGAAAAAAAGAAAACTCAGACAAAACTTAGTACTGAATGGGAGACCACAGTGGTTTTCACATCACTACATGTCAGAGGTGAAATTACGCTAAAATATGTTATTGGAGAAAATATAGCAGGTAAAAAGTAATACCTAAATCATCAGATTCCAGGGGCTCAGAAATCAGAGAGCGAGCTTGGCTATCAAAAGCACATGCTGTAGAAAATGCCTTGCAAGATATTTATCATGAAAACTCTGATTTGTGTGGATATTCCTGTCAGTGACTCCGGGCGCATTAAGCACACATGTTACCAAGCGGTTTCTCTGCGGCCTTAACAATAACCCCTGGCTCCGGCAGATACCGCTGCCGCTGCCTTCTTGCTTCGCCCAACACAGCAGGAGCTCAGGTCTAAGCATCTGTGCCCCTGCAGGAGCCTGCTGCATATTTAAGGGATTTTCCTTACAGTGGTAAATCAAACTGTTGGTAAAATCACTGGTGGAATCCAACAGTTCTCTACTGTGATGAAAAGAATGGCTGAGGTAAATATGAAGAGGGCTCTATGAAAATGATGAAATTCTTCCGGAATTATTAATAAAGTGGTAGACTATTGGTTACAATCTGCTCATTTCTGATAAGACAAAATGATACAGTATAGTAGAGTCCGTAGAGCAGTTTAGGACAAATTTAATATTCTAAAACATGACAGATGTCCATACTCTGAAAATTACACAGAAGGGGCTACTCAGGGGCATCTTGCTATGATCAGAGACTGACAACAGATTGTGAGTTCATATCCTCATGAATACCGCGGGGATGGCGAATAGCCTATGAAAATGTAAACATAATAAATAGATGAATATTCGGACATTCGCTTGGGAGTTTTTTTTCACGTGGCCCAGGCTAATGTGCATCACCTCACATTCTCTGGGGCCTAAGTACCGGGACGCTAGAATAACACACAATATACGATATATCGTTTTCGAACGTTTCAATTACGATAGTTTGCGTTACTCAACATAAACCGAGTTAGTGTCTTTATTATATTTTGACGGAGTTTGTCAGAGGTTTGTCTGTTAGCGCGTTTAGTGCTGAATGTTGTCAGTCGAACTCTCCGCCCCTCTGTAAAATTGGGCTGCAGTTGCCTGCACTGTCGTTGGTCGGGAGAGAGAGAGAGGGAGGGAGAGAGAGACGGTGCGGATTTCTGCAGCGCGATCTTGCGTTCTCGTCCAGCCTCAGTCTTCAGTCTCGGTCTCTTAGCGGTGAAGATTGCTCTGTCCCTTCGTTGGTAAGTTGTATAAAAATAATTTTGCACTTTATGTCAGTGTCTTGAATGAGTTTCATAAGTGTGAGCTGCCGATGGGTAAACGACACACGCAGAAGCAATATTAATGTTCTTGCTTGCAACAACCTCTCGCCAAAACTGCCTTCATCGCATCTTGGGTAGTTTTTCCAGGTCGGTGACAAAAGTGAAGGGGCTGTTTGTTTAGGCTGTACAAATAGTGTTGTTACGCGTAGCTGAAAATACAGGCCATCCTATCCGCATTTTGGTTGTTTGTTTTTTGTTGCTGGCTTGGATTGGACCTGATCTGCAGTGTTGAGCCACGGCCAGCATGAATCTTGCACATTTTCCTTCAGTGATAGCCTACGCCATGACAACATGGACGTTTATTGAACAGGTACGGGATAACGGTACAGTGTAGCACGCCACCGGGATACAGGCGTGGTCCTTATAGTAGGAGAACGTTTGGGTGAGTGATGAATCGAGTTTTGCCGTGATTAATATTGACGCCGCACAGGTGCTTGAAATGTGTTATCAAGGCCGGAGAGAAGAAGCGATGGGCATGAGCTTTTCCAGAGAAGGCTATACCTGTAACCTTAATTATGTAATCAAATAAGCGCATGCATTGTCATTGGCGATAATGCCCTCTGTGGCAACGCAGGCACTCGACGGTTTCCATGAGTTGGCGTTAAACTCACCTAATGACACTGTCAAACAGTCAGCAGGCACCAACCAACCTGAAAACGAAATACATTTGACTAAGGCAAATTTTCTTCGAATGCGTGTAAAGTGTAGGCTAATTCTGTCAACTTTAAAAACCACGACAGCAACTCACAGATTGAAGTCTCCCCGATGATGATGGGCTACTTTCGAGAATCATCTGATCTGTCCCAGAGGAGGACAGAAAACGTAGAGGCGTTGCTGTAATTCAGCGTTCTTAAAGCAGTTCCTCAGTGTTTTGATATACTTTTGACATATCAAGATAGAGCTCACATTTGTGTTTCAAAGGAGCATAGAGGGATGACGTTGTTGTTTTAAATAAATAGTAGCCTGAAAGTGTTTTGTTGTAGTAGTTCATCAGTGTGCAATTGCAATATATTGCAATAGTTTATCCCATGAAGGGAGTCGTTTTTACCTCAGTAATGTGAAAACATACTGTAAACTGCTTTCCTATTACTTGCCAGAGGTCATGCATAGATTCATCACCATCTCAGATTTGGTGAGCACAGGTGCTTAGTCATCAGATGGGCTACATGATTCATTGTATGGTTTCTGATGTACCTTATTCTGCAGTTCAGTTGAAATACTTGTTTTGTCCATTGTCATCCTCGCAAAATGTTTTTTTTTTTTTTTTAATTCTTCTGATGGCCTCTTTCATTGGATTTCTCTGGTGGCTACATGAATGGCTAGGCCTTATTGTTGTGCACTGACCGGGGAGAGGGCCAACCCAACCCTTGTGTCGACAAAGCAATTAGCCCAGAGAGAGAGAGAGAGAGCAGCTCTAATTGTTTCCCAAGAGATTCATTTGGTTAGTCTCCCACACCACACAACACAAGCCTGTGATCTGGATGTGGAGTAGAGCAGAGGGTGTTGCGTTTTGGCTGGTGTCGCAGTCGCTAAGAGAGCCCCTTAGCAAAGCTTGCAGTGCTGCCAGTGCCTGGGCCCAGTGTGGTGGCAGGTGATGTCTATTTTCAGGAATGAGGCCAGGCAAGAGAAAGAACTTGTTTCCAGTGTCCTTCCTCAGCTCTGAGGAGGCTGCTAATGTCTGCCTGTGTTTGTATGTGTGACACTGACATAACTAAAAACATGTTCACCTTGCCGAAACAAACTGAGCTCCACCTTATATTCATGGCATCACTCATCACTTAGTGTGGAGGTAAGTTAATTCGTCACAGCAGAAACATCACAGAAGTGCTCACACACTTTTACTTGTGTTTAATAAAGTTAAACCGATGTGGACACTTAAAAACAGAGATCCCTGTGCACAGCTACTTGTTTTATTCTACCAGTTGCTGGTGTGTTGCAGGAGCCAACTGTCAAAAAGCACAGGCATGCACCACATGCTGGAATAATTTTGCTGATATTATTATGAGCTTTTGAAAAAAAAAATGATTCCAGTGAATTCTGGCTATCATTACTTTTGAAACCGATATGGAACTTTAAAAGAAGAATAAGCGAAGAAGAGGAGGAATATTTAACTCTGACTCAGAAGTTGTCTGCCCAGGTCTCTGGCGCAGTGATGATCAATCACATTCCAGTCAGCCATAGTCCAGCCATCGTTTAGCCATTTGGAACCACGGACATCCCATTAACGTCAGACTTGGCTAGGCACTCCAGTTTGGTCTGTCATTCTGGTGGTCTGGTCTCAGTGGAAGCAGGCTCATAAATGCACTCTATACCTCTAAAGCCTGGCGCTGCTGACAATTGTTGATACTGCAGTCTGTGCTGCTGTGTTAGTGCTTGATGTCTTCATTCATAGCTTCATTCAAAACTGACTGTGTCTGCTGAGGAGAGTAGGTTTTGATAGTGGAGAAATTCATTTTACACCCACGAAATGGTGGGCGTTTGAGGGGGTCTGAGAGGGGGTGGGTTTGCGGGGCGTGGGAAGCACTGGGAGTTTGCCAGGAGATCTTAAGTGGAGCAGTGCAGCAGAAGTGACTGCTCCCCAAGCCTCATGGGCAGAGCGGGGCTAAATATAGTGTGCAGTGTTCGGCTGAAGATATCTTTTCAACTCCATTTCACATAGTTTATGCACTTAGATATTATTCCATGGTCCAGCCAGCACCTTGTCACGTTAACGTGTAGGGGTTCATGGCAGCAAATGCAAATTTCATTATCAGTTTGTTTAAGTGGGTGGTTCTGTGTCAATTCAACCAGTTTCTACCACTTCACCCTGTCAAGATTTCTCGATTTGCTGATTTTGTGTACCCAAACATCTCATAGGAAGGATTACAAAAGTAGCCTACCTCAAAATTTGAAATATCTGAATGAAAACTGCACCTCTATTTCAGGAAAGTGTGTTTGACAACTTCAGTCTATATTATCTCAACTATTTGAGATTTAAGCTTCAGTTGAATGACCCTTCTACTGTAGCACCTTTGTTATTTTAATAGCTGACTTTCACTTTAAGACTTTCTAGCATATTCTCTCTCTCTCCTGTATTCTATCTCTCTGGGCCACATTTTCATTTCCCTCCCCTCTTGAAGAAGCATTTTTTCTGCTCCTTGTTTACCTGCCTTGCTCTCAGCAGATAATAGAAGCATGTTAAAAATGTCCGGCATTGATTTCTGTCTGTCCTTATGAGAGGCCAGTGTGCCCCTGGAGATTCAGTAAAGCAACTTATCATCTTGAGTCTTACATTTGCTGAGTGTGACTGCACACTGAACAACTGAATTTGACGCTCTGCAGCGGGCCACTCTAGAATGTATTGCAGTAGGTCAGGGTACCTTCCAACTTGTATGTTTTAACCTCTGCTCTCACAAACCTGGCTTGACACAAAATCCATGAACTTGAGTTATCTTGGGAGACCTGTTACTCTTTTGCTGGTGTCTGTCGAGTAGTTTGGATAGTGCATGGGGGAGTGTAGGTTCTGCTCTGAAGAAACATTCCTATGCTATTTCTGTGGGTTGTCAACTGTAATCTATGGGGCATATTTGCCCCTACAAAGCATCAGACAGTGGATTGGAATCACCTGCAGTTTGATCTGAATGCTGTCATTCAGTGTTGAAGTCTAATGTGATTTCATTGGCCCATGCTGCTAGTATGGGTCTAGAGGCACTCGCAAACTGATGTTAAAGTTTCTGAACTCATGAGGATGTGAGTATGCTTATGTTCATATGTTTAGTTGTGGATCACTGGCAAGTTTGTCAGCGGGTTTGTTTCCTATCAGAAATGCAGTCCCAAACTCCAAACGAGTGTGTGTGTGTGTGTGTGTGTGTGTGTGTGTGTGTGTGTGTGTGTGTGCGTGTGCGTGTGCGTGCGTGCGTGCGTGCATGTGTGTGTCTCCTTACACATGTGAGTCCCAGAGTTTCTTGACACAGACTCAAAACGCCACCGTGACCTTCTTGGGGATTAGTGTAATTGAATTTTCCTATGGCTGAAGGCGTGTCTGCCTCCTGCTGCATTAACGTGGCTGGCTGGACTGCTCCGTGGTTCGTGAACTCGAATTGTTTTACTTGGGCCGAGGAGGTGGAGGTGGAGGAGGTGGTGAGTGGCTCAGACAATATACATGTCTGCAAATGTGTCAGAAATCCCCCCACTCAGCCTCTTGAGAACAACTTACAACAAACTACAGCCCGAGCAAAACCTATGGTCTGAAGCACAGAGGAATACTTGCAGATACTTGGGTCATTCTGTGTCAAATTGGACAGAACCAGGAACCAAAATATATTAATGTTTTATTCAGTTTGTCTACATTGTGTTTATATCCTAAAATTAACACTTGTAAAATAGATTTTGTTACATTTCAATATCTTCATACTTTTTTCATGCTTAATTAAAAAAAAAAATGATTTTAGTCTCAAAATTCCTTAGCATGGAAGTCATATTTGGACCTAAATAGCTTAACAGCCTTTTTTAGGCCTTATGATTCAAAGAGTGAAGGAAAGCTTTGTGACGCCTGCTACTGTCCCTGGTACCTGTCTTTGAAAGCAGTGCAATTTTCAACCCAAATGCTTAATGAACACACTGTGATCTTTTGACTTTGCTTTCCAAACCCAACTTGACCTGATCCACTCATGAGAATGCTGCATGCTAAGCCAATGAAGTATTTGCAGTGTCTGAAAGTGGGTGATGAAGGCTACCACTTAGCAATAAGAAGCAATTAACTGTCTTCAAAAGAGAACTCTGACAGCTCTTGTCATTGACTGATCTGTAAAGACTCCCTCAGGTTTTGCATGAACAAAGTCTTTGTCTGACATCATAAAATATGTTCATTACTTCAGTGAGTATGAACATTAATACAGAAGCTTTTTCCAAGGCAAGCAAATGAAACAAGAAGTGTGTGTGACACAGGCCCAATATTTACAAATCATTATTGTTATGACATTGTGGATGTGTTTATTGTACCCATAATTGTGCTGCCTGTCTTGACACCTTATGTACATAATAACTGGAGTGAAGTCATATTTCAGTCATCTGTCACGTGCCAGTTTTGTCTTCAATTCTATTTGAGAATTAGATCAGAGGTCATGTGTTTTTGTGTGGTTTAGTGATAAGGCCTCAGCATTAGCCTATATCCGGCCGTGGCGTCCCATGGAGTGCAGAGAGAGGGCTTGGCACTGCTGAAGAAGAGAGCAGTGTGCTACTGCTGCTGCTGTGGTTTGACTGTGCATGGGACCTCAACTTTGTCTACCACTTTTTGATGGATCTCATCAACAGCTCATGCTGAGGCGTAGGATGCATGCTGTACGAGTATCTCATCAGGGCTGTAATTTCTTTTGCTGTGTGTGTGTGTATGTGTGTGTGTGTGTGTGCGTGTCTGACTGAACCCCCTGAGCACTTTTAATAACGGCCCCCTCATCAGTGCCTGCACTCTGTTCACAAGGCTTAGTGATGAAAGAGTTGTGATTAAGATGATCTGTCGACCATAATTGACACGAAGGCAAGCTTTTTCAGTATTTGTAACAATAACAACTGTTCTACTCAGTGGACCACAGAGTGTGTGTGTGTGTGTGTGTGTGTGTGTGTGTGTGTGTGTGTGTGCATGTGCGCATGAACGTGGGAGACTTGTCTGTCAGAGCTATATTTATAAGTTCCCAGAGGCAGTGTTTTGGCCAGTCGTGGTTGAGGGGTAAGATGTGCGCTGGGGGGTATTAAGGAGCTTTACCAGGGGTATTCTTCTCCCATAAATATACACAGCCCACTGCATGCTGGGAAGAAACTGGGGTCACATACTCTGGGGGTGTATGTCCTTGAGCACAAGAAGCAGTCAAGCCCTCCTAAATGAGAATGGGAAAACCAGGCCTGTGCTGTTTTAACATAATAAAATCTAGCATCTAGTTTGTTTGTTTGTTTGTTTTTTATTTTAAAAACTTTGATAGTAAACTCATTCCAGTCTTGAGTGGCTTAAAAGCCTTGCAACTGTTTTTTTTTTTTAATATAAATCTAATGACATAAAGTTATTATTGCCCTGAAAACAACAGTAAGATAAAAATGCTGAAACTGTAACTCTGTCAGGGTGGCAGTACAAACATAATTTACCATTGCTCTGCGGTCTCTGGTTCAGGTAATGGATGAAGATACTTGGGCAGGCAGCCAGACATAAATGAGATGTTCTAATACACTTCCATTCCAGTCTGCTAGGCCAGAGTTTTGTGCTTCATCATGCCACCGATGACGACGATGTTAAATAGATCCGTGCAGTCCTGGATTTACCAAAGCAAGACAAAACTCACTGCAATAAAATCTGCAATGTCACAACACGTTCTCTATCGTAATAATATCCTTGAATGTAATTTGTGTTTTGTTATTTGTTGATTTGCTGATTTGTTTTTAATATTCACTGTAATGCAAGAGAAGAATAAGGTCCTTTGCTATAGTGTTACATTAGTGTTAAGTAACATGTGTAACTAAACGTGCCTTGCCACGCCTTGTCTTTGGAGGCAAGCTTATTAGTATAGAAATGAGTAATATATATATATGTGTGTGTGTGTGTGTGTGTGTGTGTGTGTATGTATATATATTCATATAAATTTTATTCAGTCACACTTTTCACACATTATTCAGTCACCACCCTTGGTGCCTTGGTAATATAATGAGATGGCAAAATCATCATCAAAGAGCACTGTATTGTATTCCTCCTTCTCTGCTGGCTCACAGACTGATAGCTTTGTGGTGCAGTGGACAGCGGGCAGCTGTTTTTTGGGGCAGATGAGAGCAGTAAGCTGGTATTAGCCTGGGATGGTCATTTTGGAGGGTCAGTGGGTGTTGGTTGGTTGGTTGCGTGAGAAAGTTAGCTTTGCTCCTGCACAGTTCTGATTGCAGACAGTGTGGTGGTGATTTGCGATGGTGAAATATCTAGCCTAGCATTGATGTTTACTAATGCCTGCTTAGCGAATGCCCACACCAACATGTAGGTTAATCAATCACGAGTTGTTGTTTCTCCCGCTCTCTTCCCAGTCAACCGATAATAATTGAAAACCTCATACTAAATCCAGGAAAGAATGAGCTGTACCTGCTAAATTCTGAAATGCTCTTCAAAGACCCGAAAAGCAGGATGCAAACAAGGTAATGTCCTCAAAGATGTGGCATGTCTCTTCCATTAACACCGTTGACTTCCAGTGCAAGGTCAGACTCCAGGCAAGCTGACTCACAACTGCAGGTCTTGTGTATTCCCTCAAAGATGATTCAAGTCATTTTACTCAGCACAGAGGACATGTTTGCATGAATGGTGACAGATCAAGTAGGTTACCAATGAGGAGGGGGGGTTGAATATAGGCCACATTTGCTCTGCCAAAAGATGGTAAGCCAGAGGATTGGAAGTGGCCTGCAGCTCAGGCTGAGCTCAGTCATTCAGTATTGACCTTTAATGTGATTTCATTGGCCTGGGTTTCCCGCGTGACCTCATGCTATCTATCTGCTGTTGTGTACGGAGTTCCACTGGCTTATGTAAACTTCCTGTGGACTCTGGCATTCAAGCAGTGCATCATTTCAAGGGACGACCCCCCCCCCCCCCCCCCCCCCTCCAACACACACAGACTGGTCACTGCTTGGGATCGTTTTGGGGTTTCTCCATGAACTGGTGGTGGATTGTTTGGAATTAGTGGGACTTATTCTCTTGTTTATATTGTCGAGGACTCTTTATTCGGGCCCCTGGTGGAAATCTCTTTGGCCTGAGTTCCTGTGAACTGTGACACATTAAACACAGGGCGTGTAACCTCTGTACGAGCACGGGTGTTATTTTGAGCCTGCTTGAATTGTGTTTTTCGCTTCAGTTTGAAAAAAGAAGCCCTGTTAAACATTTTTGTGGTCATAAAAAAAACCCTATGAAACTGTGCTGCGGACACTCACTAGGCACACGTCTGAGTAGCTGAACATGCCATCTGTGTGAAGCATGTAAAGTCTTTGGTTCTTAAGGGAGATTTATCAGAGCCAGGGACGTGGAGTATTTTATGAAAATCCGCATCTGAAATGATTGATTGGACAGATCTGTTCAAGTGGGTTTGGTTTCTGATCTCTCCAATATTATTGATCACATCTGGAGAGGTCAGGTCAGATCATCTCTTCCTGAAATGTGACATTAATGTCAATAAATGTCATGCATTAAATAGTCAATATACATATACTGTATCTCTTAAACTGGTTGGTCACAATAATCTGCTAAAATGGCTTTAAATCCTTTATCCCAATCCTCCGATGAAGTGCCCCTCATTTGCTAACTCCAAGCACTGGCATGATGAAAGCCCAGCTGTTCTGTCAGCCTGACGGGCATCACCAGAGCCTGTAGGATGAGTGGATGGCCCGTTTTAATGCCTGGTTTGCTCCACCGAAATCTCCGCCTGGTCCCTTGGCCGTAGTCTCTGCTCATTCTCTCGCTCCCTGAATCGTGTGTTAATGGCATGCTGAGCGTGTGGTCGCCATGGCCGTCATCCAGCGAACCACAGCGCACTGAAGGAAGAGACAGGCCTGATGCCTGCCTGCCTGCCTGCCTGCTCCCCGTGGGCCGTCTGTCTGGGCGGCTAGGCTAGGAGCAGCTTCGATTAGGGGAAGATGGTGAACGATAAGAGGATGCCTTTGCTTTGATGCTCTGTGCGTGTGGTCTGTGAGGGCGTGAACAGGCACCCTGTAAAAGGGCGTGTGTGTGTGTGTGTGTGTGTGTTAGGTGGTGGTGACAGATATAGGATCTCCCCTGGTTTGTTTACGTGTCCTTGTTGTGTCCTCATGCCATCTCTGTGCTGTCATCTCCCCGGCCCATCGTTGTGCAGCTGTCGCGCTGCGCTGCCCACTCTACGGCCCGGAGCATTAGCAGCTAATGACTTTGCCCTCAGCGTAGCATAGCGCATACAGCACTGAGTGATGTCACTCATAAACCTGCCTGGCAGTGGGAGAGTGCAAGCTTTCAGTTTGGCCTTCTCTCTCTCTGTCATCACTATTCACCCTGATCTCTCTTTTCTGCTCTCTCTCTCACATCTCTTCTCTCTCTCTCTCTCTCTCTCTCTCTCATGTTCTTCCTTCTCCCTTCTCTCTCCTGTCTCTCTCCATCCTCCTCTCCTCTGCAGCCTTGTAGTGTGGATAATGTCCCTTTTCTTCCTTTCTTACCTCCAGTCTTGTGCACTGTCTGCCTGCCTGTCTGTCTGCCTGCCTGCCTGTCTGTCTGCCTGCCTGCCTGTCTGCCTCCACAGTGGAGCCTGTGCGTTTCCTCAAGACGTCTCCTGTCTTGGAGATGGAGAGAAAGAGAGGATGTTTTTTTGGGCCTGGGGTGGGGGGGGGGGGTGGTGCAGGAGGGGTTTTGAATTTTGGCAGCGGGGGCTGGGCGTGTTGCGTAAGCACAGGAAATCAGAGGGTGTGAGCGAGTGTATGTGTGTGTGTGTGAGAGGGAGAGAGAATGAACGGCTGGGCGTTTTTGCGCGCGAGCCCCATTCTGGAGGGGAGAGCGGAGTGTAATGGTGTCCAGACTTTGGAGAAGCTCATCTTGTCTCTCTCTTTCTCTCACCCACTCTCTCTCTCTCTCTCTCTCTCTCTCTCTCTCTCTCTCTCTCTCTCTCTCCCTCTCTCCTCTCTCCCTCCTCTTGCGCTGAAAGGGGCTGTTTGGTTGGGAAGCCCTGCTAATCAAGCCTGCTGTCTGATGACTACCACACCCCTAATTTAACCCCACTCCCATTGACCCCCACCCTGTCCCTGTCTGAGAGCCGGTGCTCATCTCCTCTGCCCGGAGGCCTTGGCGTGACGTCTCATCTCCGACCCCTGTGACTGCGCACATTGTAGCTATCCGTTTGTGGTGCCGTTTGGTGTCCCAGACCAGTCAGGGCTGTGTGTGTGTGTGTGCGTGCGTGTGTGTGAGTGAGAGAGAGGGAGAGCTCTTCACAGTTATGTAAATACACGGCACGTAAGATCTCTCACTTACGAGCGGATATTAAAGTGTTTGACTTGGGTCGCCTTCAGATCCTTGCGGCAGACAGGAGCAGGATGTTGCTTTAATTCTGTAATCTCTTTGTTTTTCTGCCTGTCAGGCTATAGGGACTGATGCGTGTCCTGAATTCAGATGCACACACACACACACACACACACACACACACACACACACACACACACAGCATGTGTCTCCGTTACTTCAGAGATTTCATTTTCATTCGGAAGGTTTTCTTAGGGTGGCTGCAGTGTTAGTGTTAGTGTTACACAATAGTGCATATGGCGTTGTAAAATACTCTTTTCATCTGATCGTGCTCAGAGTGTTTTTATTTTGCTCAGACCTTTAATTGGTACAGCAGATCATCACTAGAGAGACGGAAGGAAATTCCTGCAGTCAGGTGTGAACTATTGTATAACAATAGCTTAGGTATGCAACAATAAGTTCACCACCTAACCCCCTCCTTTAACCCATTCCCACAGACACACATACACACATACATACTGTACTGCACACACACTGTACTGTTTTTACTCAGAGCAATTTCTGGAAATGGTCAGTGAGTAAGAAAATGCATTGTGGGGTAGACCCCCAGAAATCTACAAATGTTGTTAATTCCCCCACCTGCTCTCCAGACTTTTGTAAGTGTGTCAGACGCATAGTAGGCGCGAGCGAATGAATTTCAGACGCTTTTGCAGTGTGAACTCGCTTACCTCACGGCCACAGCCAAGAGCCTCGCCGCTTAACAAGCACCAGACTGACAATGAAAGGAAGCCATTCTGGAAGCCAAAGGAAGCCGGGTTTCCAAGACTCAGTGGTGTGGAAGGACAAGCCGTTTGACTAAGGCCCAAGGACCCTGTAGCCCCTAAAGTGGACTCTTCCAAGCCTGCTTTAATAAGCAGTGCTGGTGTGTTTACAGGGGAAAGTGAGAGAGTTTTAAGACTCTTTACTGCCATATGGCCCAGCGCAGTGCGGCTCAGTAAGCTGATGCAATCGGGTGTCATCTCCAGCGGAGAACAAAGCCTACTGTATGTCCCGGCGTGGCGAACGGTAGGAGGTCAGAAAGAGGCTTTTCTCCTCAGTCTCACAGGATGACCTTGTCACCTTGAGCCTTGTGCCTACTTATACCACCTGAGTCTATCCCAGCGGCTGTGAGAAAAAACATGGACAGCACACACTCAGTTAAAGCGATTGACTACTCCGTAGTATTTTCAACCTGAGACCTATTGTCTAAGATCACAAATGCTGTTGGTAGGAAAAAGGACAAGAAAATTTGGTATAACAAACATACTGACAGCACTCAGTAACTTGGAACAACAGGGCTATGGGTTGAAATCCTCTGGAATATCAGTTTAAAAGTGAAACCCTCAGAAGAAACTACTAAATGGCTAATGTGGTCAACGGCGGGTGGAACTCGCTTAGCACTTGGGGTCCAAAAAGAGGCACTTGCTTCACGAGACACTAAGACTAGCTGCAAATTTGCATGATAGCATGTTGCCCTTTTTCTTTCCCAGTCATTGGTCCATCCTGGTCTTGTTGAAATGATACTGAAGAGGTTAACAGAATAGCCTCAGTTCCTCATTTGCTTTGGGAAGTTTTATTTGGAAATCCTTCATGAATATATACGGTAGTATTTTCTGTGCCTTCATGTGTTGTTTTCCTCGCTTTGGCCTGTCCTCCATATTGAAAGGAGTAGAACAGTGCTGTGTTTGCCAAGGTATTCATTTAAGATAGCACTTCCCTACATAGTAACACAAGGCACATATGCTGCAAACATGTTGGGTTGTTGATCGCTCGTTCAAGGAATCTCCTAGCAAGGCCACTCCCAAACACACGCACATGCATACACAAACACTCACACACACATGTGTATGCATGCATACAGTACATAGACAAACAAAAACATAGACACACATGTGCACACACACAAACGCACACACGTGTATCCATGCATACATACACAAACAAAAACATAGACACACATGCACACACACCAGCCTCTTTATGGAACCTTTAAGTCATATTGGGATGTGGTCAGACATGTTGCCTTGGTGATCTGTCTGGGCGTGGTCACTATGTTATGTCCGTCTGACCTTTGTGTGGTGTCACCACCCGTGTCACGGTGAGTGCAGCTGTAATGAAACCCTAATGAGGTGTTGAAGGGTGGCGCTCTCCTCCAAACCACAAGGGGGCCCCGGGAGACTCTTCTGCCCTTAACCTCTCTCTCTCTCTCTCTCTCTTTCTCTCTCTCTGTCTCTTTTTCTCCATGTGTGAACATCTGCTCCAGTCCTCAGCTGCTCTGCTCTGGGCTGCTCTAGTCTGGGCCCTGGGCCGTGAGCAGAGGGAATGTGGTCACTCTTTCCACAGGAGCCAAATTAAATCTGCTGCTCCTCTCGGCCTTCGAAGGAATGCCTGGTGCTTTTTTCTCACACGACACAGACAGGCATTCAGTCAGTGATGTATGGCGAGCTTAGTGACTATAATGTCATACTGCTTCTTATGCAGTTGCAACTACACTCAATGTGATTCATGGTTGACATAAGAGTTTGAGCCGGTGTGTGTCTGTGTGTGTGTGTGTGTGAGAGAGAGAGAGAGAGAGAGAGAAGAAAGAGAGAGAGAGAGAGAGAGAGAGAGAGAGCATGGCTTCATCATTCTGCCTGCTATGACAGATGTGGGTCTGCAGGACCCTCCCAGATCCGTCAGCCACTGTTTGCTAGCTATCGCTATCTCACTCTGGTCCACCTCTTCTGCTTTGGGCTCTTTTGTTGGGTGGGTCAGCCACTTGACATGTTGGGTCTGGACCGAGGACAAAGCATCACAGAGGGGTTTATCAAGCCCAGAGAATGGCTGACTCCGTTCCAGATCCCCTTCTGGTTAGTGTCAGCCGGACCACAAAGGGAAGGCTGTTATCAGAGGCCCGGAGGCAAGCTTCATCTCAACTGCTAACCGGGCGAAGTGAATAATCGGCCATTGAGTTGCACTTGTCAGCTTCAGTCCAGAGTTGTCCGGTCCCAGGCCCTGGTCCAGACGCTACGCTAGACAAATGGCAGCACAGAATTCCTCTTTCTTGCATGCAGACACTGGCGCAGACAAGTGCTTGCTGGGAAATCTGTTATAATGAGGGTTGTCTCCAATGCCTGGTTAGGACTCTGTGTGTGTGGTGTGTGTGTGTGTGTGTGTGTGTGTGTGTGTGTGTGTGTGTGTGTCCATGTGTGTATGTGTATGCATGTGTGTGCAGGGCCAAATATGTGGAAATTTTACTTGTGAGCATTTATTTTCACCCAGTGCTTCATAACAGCGGAGGAATTTTTGAGATATTAATCGAATCAGCTGCTTAACAAGATCAAAGGGGAATGAAGCTAAAAACAGGCAGCCCTGATCCAAGAATGCTCTCTCCTCCTTCCAATTTAGAAAATTAACTCTCTTCCCAAGACAGCCTGAGCTCCTGAGTTAGAACAGGGCTGTGTGGTTTTTCTGCTGTTTCTTTGCCTGCTCTTGAAGCTGTCACTTGTACAGGCACCTACTGACGGTGTAGATTTGCTACATGTTTAAAATTAGTTAATAGTTTGCTGTCCGCTATGTCACTTGTTTATATCACTACCTGACACTGTGTGAAAAAAACACTCCCATGCACTCATAAAAAATATGCTAAATACATAACAAACACGTATTTCATCATGAGTCAGATTTCTCAGATAACTCTATAAACAGACCGTAGTGTTTCATGAAGATGTCTTGAAGTGAGGCCAGTTGCTGGGTTGCTTGGACACTGAGTCTCCCTACTCACAAGAGGGCGCTTTAGCCAACTTTTGCACTGGTGAAGGAACTGTCACTTGCTGGCAACCTCTCTTGATAAGAAATGTGTTTTTATCTAGTTGACCATGAGAGATGGGATAATTTATACTTGTCACAGATAACAAGTCTTAACCAGTACCTTATAAGAAGTTTACACATTGTTGCTGGGAGAATAGCTGGGATTTATGCCCAGACTAACAGGGGTCACATAAACAATAAACATTCTGGCGAGATACGAACCTAAATAGGACAAAAAAGTCTAGATAGTACAAGAAAGGTCAAAGTCCAAGTGCATCCAGAGTCAGTCTTGACCTCTATACAGTAGCCAAGTAGTGGATTCTGTGAAGACCTCACTGTCTTTATCACTTGGTGTTTTGATCTGCTTGTGGTCCCTTGACTCCTGCTGAGCAAGGACTGGACCAAGGGTGGTGTGTTGATTGGACGGAATCAGTATTAGCAGGCACAGCTCATAAACTAACCTAAGTATCTACTGTGACACACGTTGTGCAATGCCAAGCCATGCAGGCCAGCAGTAACAAGTGAGGCCGTCATGCCTTTGAGTTAAGAAATCATTCGAATCAAAGAATGTTGAAAATGTCACAGGGGTTTCAGTCAAGCTGGGTAATGCAGTTTGTGTTGCTTGGCAACCGGACTGAATGTCTTACACAGACCAAGAGGAATCCAGTATGTCGGAGGTGCCAGAGCTCCAACATGGAGCAAGAGAAATGTTAGTGTGTTCGGGGCCAGATTCCTCATGAGACACGTAGAGTAGGGGTTTGATAGCATGTCAAACACACACACACACACACACACACACACACACACCACACACACACACAGAGGATGGTGTTGAAAGGAGGTTATCTGTTGCTCTGAGGGTCAGAGCTGATGCTTACGTGGGTGTGTGTGGGCAGGCGAGCATGTTGAATGCATGGTGTGAGCTATTTAGGTATGCGTGTCTTTGTACATAAGTGTGTGGATGTGTGTGTGTGTGTGTGCACTGTAGGTTTACACAACACACATATTTGCACCATTCAAAAGGAAAATACTCTTGTGGGTGTTAAGCTAATCGCTATTGTAAATTCAGAGTGCAAATTCGCCAACGGGGAAAATGCACAAACCAGAAAAAAAAGAAACTCTGCATATGACTTTAAGATGATACGTTGAGGCCTGGGCTTTGCTGTTGAAAAAGGACACTTTTCACCAACACCTCTGTGCTGTGCTCTCAGTGAGTGGGAATGGGAACAAGGAGAAGGGCAGTGGGCGGCCCAATGATCTGACCAGATGTGTCCCCGCGGGTGCCTGAATAATGTGCATTGTTACGGCCCAAGAGCAGGTTCCTGAGGCTGGGATTTGCTATCCTGTGCCTGGCCCAGAGACGGGAGTTGGAGCTGGAGTAGGGGAGGTGTGGTGAGGTGGGGAGACTTTTGCTCAAGCTTGGGATGTGCTCGGACGGACAAAAAGCAAGTTACGCAAGCAAGGCTCTGTTTTGAGAAGCTATCAGAATTCACCACTTGTGGAGATAATCTGTACTTGGAAGGCAGAGTTGTCGTTCTTGACTGTTAGAGGTGTTTTTAAAAGGGCTAACAATGGCATTTAAATCTAATAGGCCTCATTATCTTCCCAGACTCTTGTAATTTCAGTCTGTAAATGTGAATCTGTCTTTGTTGTTTTTATGGAAATGAGAATGGAGATTTTAACAGAGAAACACACACACACATACAACTTCTACACAATGTCTACACAATCTGGACTGTGTGTCCTCCTAGTGTTGTATTGGCAAAGCCAGTGAGTGTGTGTAGTGTGTTTTTAAAACCCTGTACCCCTTTCGCCCACACAAAGGATCCTGGGTGTTCTGTATCCATGGTGATCTTTCAAGTGGAGTGAACAATGCTCTCGTCTCAAGGAAACCTCTGAGATAACAGGCATGCAAAAGCCCACAGAAGTGGGCGAGTGACATGCTGGTTGTGAGGAGTGAGAAAGCTTGTGGATATCACAAGTCTAGCTCTAAGCTCACAAGTCTAAGTCTAAAACCTGCTTCCGTCTAGAAACTTACTAACAACAAACATTGAACGTTGAGTGATGTATGTGAATCTGTTTCTCATTGTCACATATAGGCCATCTCCTTTTTTCTCTCATGAAAGCCATATATGGCCGTGCCATCATGTTGAAAGTGTAAGGGATGTTTAAGTGGTGAGCATCTACATTATAAAAGTCATAGTTTAGTATATATTGCAATG